>WEIT01011768.1:2037-24653 GCA_013389985.1 Dryoscopus gambensis
AACTTGTGCATCCAAGAACTGACTTCCTTATATCTCAGTGATGAAGCTTTTTCTTAGTTTATGCAATCAAAATTATTTAGATAATGGATTTTTATTTGTCTTGGTGTCTCATTTATGGCTTGCTTTGGTTTTGTACTTTAAAAGATTGATTTTCTCTTCCCATTTATTGGTGGACAGTATGAGAAAAATTTCACGTTGTAGTTTCACATTCTTCAATGTCATTTCTTACTACTTGCAGGTTTGGCTGAAATGTCAAATATGTAGAAACTGTGAAAAGTACCATAGAATGTGCCGATGTATATACTTTTAGGGAAAATGCTTTTCATCAAGGGGAAAAGGGTAAATAAAAAAATAATTTCATTACAAGGAAGGAAAAAAAAAGCCCCAAGCATTTGATTTATATACATATAATGTTTCCCTTATGTATAACATATATATTTAAACATTTATGAAAATTGTAAAGAAATAACCCAGAACATTCAAATACTATGATATTTTTAAATGTAGGGTGACAAACATTGGATTCCAAGGCTTGATGATCTCGTGAGTAAAATATTTTCCTTGGATTCATTTTGTTTTCTTCCTTTTATTTGATCTCATTTAAAACATCCTTAGAACTGCTAACTCAACTGTCTGGCCATAAAATATTGAAAAGGGGGAAAAAAAAAGAAAGTGAGAGAAAAGGAATTTATGAACCAACACTAGAGGAGGACAAACAATGTTTTGCCAAAGTCTATAGGCTATTGGTAAGTAAGCGAGGTTAGGACTGGCTGTTGCTTTGTAATACCAAAGCAATACAAATAACTTTGAATGCAAGCAAATGACACATAGGTCAGGATTTTAAATGTGAACACATGCTCCAGAGGAAACCATACAGGAATAAAAGTTGTTCCTGTTTTGTTAGTT
Source organism: Dryoscopus gambensis (assembly GCA_013389985.1). Taxonomy (NCBI): domain Eukaryota; kingdom Metazoa; phylum Chordata; class Aves; order Passeriformes; family Malaconotidae; genus Dryoscopus; species Dryoscopus gambensis. The sequence continues at coordinate 2,944 of WEIT01011768.1, forward strand.
TAGATTCTGAAAGAAGCTTTTGTGTGTAAAGATGTAACACGATCCCATGCCTGGAGCCATGCCCCATGGTACACAGACTGCTGTGTTTGTCCCAGAGTACCAAAGACAGAGAAACTTGCAGCCTGTCTATCTCCAGCCTGGCACTGGCTTTTGTGAAATTTGATTTACTTTTGCCAGAATGGTACCAAAAGGAACCTTTCTTATCATTCCTCCAGGGGATTTAGCAGGGACAGTGTGAGCCCTGCTGAAGGTAAATCTTGATGATCATTGCTTTAAAAAAAAAAAAAAAAATTAAAGAGCGGTTCTGTTTCAGTATTATAAACTCTCCTCTTTGAATACCTTCCAGAAATCTGCTGGTTTAATTTCTTAGTCCCATCTGTTTCTCTCTCACTGGCTATATTTGTTAGTATTTCCTCAAGCAGCATGTTGTATTGCCCTTACTGTGCTGGAGGAAAAGGGCATAGATTGATCATTTTACAGGACAGGGAAACGTTTATTTTGGGCTGAAGTAGAGTGCATTTCCTCGCTTCCTGCCCAGAGTTATAGAAAAAAAATTCACTGGTGGAAAAAAAAAATAAAATAAAAAGAAGAAGAAGAAGGGAAAAAAAAGCACAGGCTGTTTTGGTATACCAGGGGAAAAAAAAAGAGGCAGCAATGTCAGGAGGGCCATTAGGCTGCTTATCTGTCTTTCTACTTTGGCTCGTGAAAGCTCCCAGCTCAGCATGCCATGTGTCAAATCTATCATTTGATATGTCAGGAACCATTATTCCCTCTTTTGTCACCAGTTTTGACCAAAGGATGAAAAATTGCTGTCTTACACAGACAAAATTATTGCTGAAAAAAAGGGCAACTATGGCACATAGGAGTAGGCCAAGGTGAAACCTGGGGAAACTCTCCTTAGATTAGGTCTGGGTTAAGAGAATATTGATCTGTGTGCTAAAAACTGTTGATCTCTCTCTGAGCAGAGGATGACAAATGGCAGCAAACAAAAAATTGAGTGTCTCCAAGGACATTTGAGCTGCTCTCTGTTTTCTATGAGTATTTGTTTGGTTTGTGGGTTCTGCTCTAGGGATTTAAACTAAAATAAGCAAATATTAAACAGAACGGAAACAGCCATAAAATGATACAGTGAGAAACTACAGGAAGACTACAGTCACACAGAAATTACACTGAGTATTAAAGCTGATAAATAGCTTAATAGTAAGAAAAAGCATGTGTTCACTGCAGAAGTTAAGCATATTGTAATTTTTAGGTATTTTATTATAGCAAATGGGATGCCAACATCACATTGTTTTATATTAATTTCTGGAACATTCATTTCAAGCATTTTTAGAAGCACAAATTTCATGCTGCTCTGTATGGGTGATTCACAAACAAATTATGTTAAGGGCAGTAAAAAGCAGAGGCTTCACAGCAGCTTGAGCATCTCTTGTAATCTTGTAAAAATAAAAAAAAATTCTCCTTTTCTTCATTGAACATACCCAGAGATGAGACAAGTGGAGGAGAGAATTCATCTCCTGTACTCAGATCAGAGAAGTAGCCACATTGGTTGACCCAAGCAAGACAAATACCATTTTCACCTAATTGGAGAGAAGAGGTTGGTAGGCAGGTAGAGACCTTCAAGGAGAAGATAATACTTCACTGAGGAAGAAAATTGTGGCCAGGGTTTTGTTTTACTTCAAGTTTTATCTTTAGGGCTCTGAGTTTGAATGAAGTTGAAAATAATCGTCATGAAAGGCCTTTTCAGCCTCAGGGGAGTTGAGATGTGCTATAAAATAGTGCCGTATGTAACCAACAGTGGAACAGGGATTTGTTTTCTCAACTTTGAGACCCAGACCAACTGTGATTCTCCAAGTTTGTGTTGGCAGGAACCTTGGGCCTCCTAAGGCCATCTTGTCTGAGCAGTGCTGGTGATTGAGTCCATCGGAGCACATTCCTCCCCTCAATCCTGCACACAGCTGCCGAGAGTCATGCATCTCCTGTGACCTTTCTGAATGTGGCAATGCTGGTTTGCTACCCATATACTTTCCCATTTTCTGCTGCTTCCCACTGGAGGTCACTGCGGCAGAGGAGTTGAGGGCAACTAATCTGAGCTTCCCACTACTACAGATACTTAGGAGCAGGCAGGGATACATGTAGCTGACGAGTATAATTTTGAATCCTTCAGTGAGCATACACAGTCAAAATACACATATGGTTTTTGAATGGCAGAATTAAAAGAAAATGCCATGGGAATTTTCAGGGTCCCTACTTCAGCTGAAGTTGAGTGGTTGTAGCAAAGCTCACCTGAATACTCAACTGAAGAGTTTACTCCAATGAAAAAAGCCAATTTATCAAAACTGATCAAAACTGAGAGTGAAATATTCCAGATTTAGGACTATTTGGATATAGTTGCAGTTGATTCAGAGCTGAGTTCTTGACAGATCACCAGCCTCCTTCCTTGGCAGTGTGATTCTGAGCTGATGAGAAGACACAACAGATCCCCACCTCCTAAACTCCCAGGCTCTTTCACTATCCAGCAGCTCCCTTGATGAACTGCCACAGAGCAGAAGCTCCTCCCATGGACAAATTTTCTAAGAGACCAATTACATTCCAGATGAATGTTACACAGTAAGCATGGCATCCCAGCATGGAAAAGTAATTTAGTCCCACAAATGTTTCACAACTAATATCAATCTTGTTTTGAGACTGAGCAGGCAAGTTCCAGCACTCTTTGCACTTGGCCAGAAAATAGAGATATGTAGATACTGAAAATGTTACATCATTGTGAGTTGATGCTTAGGCAGGTCTTGCTTAAAGTTGGTAGAAATTCTTAGAATATCTTAAACATATTTTTAATGCAAAAAATATCTCATTTGAAACTTAAAATTTGCCCACATAATTCAGTTGAAATCAGAGATTTTCACTCCTCTCATTTTCATAAGAGCATTAAAACATGGGAAAAAAATATTTTGTTGTTTAAAACCAAATCAAGCCAAAAGTTAGCTCAAAAATAAGTGTTCATTTCACTTTTGTTTGTCCAGACCAGAAGAAAAGTACTAGTCATGTGGTTTTCTTATGTGAAGAAGGAGGTGCAAATCAAGTTGTGGGTCCAGAAGGTTTGGAGAGGAGGGGAGTTCCCATGAAGACTGTGACCAGTAAGGTGCATTTTTCCCTTCTTTTTGTATTGTTTACAATAAACTTAAATCCAGGTAGATGAGGTGGTGTCGTGGTTTGAGGCTGGTTAAATGCCAGGCACTCAGAAAAAACTATTCACTTATTTTCCTCTGCTATAGCTAAGCAGAGGAGGGGAAATTAAAATGAAAACTTCATGAGTTGAGATAAGGATTAGAGGAAAAACATTTTAAGGACAAAACAGGCTCAATACTTAAACAGTATTAAGAAAACTTATTATTAACAGAATTAAAAGTAAAAAGGGTTATGAGAACTAAAATAAACCTTTAGAACACCTTTCTGTCTCAGTCCCTCCCTCTTTTCACCAACCGTGCAAGGAGACAAAACATGGGCTTTTGGTCAGTCTTTCACTTTCCAAGAATCTTTCTTCTGTTTGTTCAAGGAAAAGCATTCTTTCTTCTGTTGTGCCATGGGGTCCTTCCCACAGGAGACACTTCTCTATGAATTTCTCTAGCGTGGTTCTAATTTTCACAAGCAGCAGCCCGCCCAACCTGCTGCAATATCAGTCCCTCCCACGGGCCAAGCAGTCTTCCTACAACTACCCAGAGTGGGTCATTTTAGTTCATGGGGTTTCGAGTTTTAAGGATAAGCTGTTCTAGTTTGGAAGCAAGGGTTCTCTTTATCTCTTGAAGCAAGGGTCTTCTCTCTCTGAGCTGCTCACTAGATTACAGCTTTTCAGCATCCACGTGTTCTAGTGTGAGCACTCTTTCTCACAGGCTGTGAGTGGATCTCTGCATCCCCCCATGCACCTCATGGATTACAGGGAAATAATTTGTTGTATTATAGACTTTACCACAGCTTGCAGAGAGATCTCAACTCTGATGCTTGGAGCATCTCCTCCCTCTCCTTCTTTTCACTAACATCAGTGCCGCTATGTTGGTTCTCCTCACGTGTCCTCACTTTTTTCATTTTCTCTGACTCGGAAGGAAATTGTTATCTGTATGTTCACAAGTTCTCAAGTTCTATTAATTGAAAAGTTCTTATAGAGCTTCGCTGCTCTGAAAAGGTTGAGCTTTCCTGTGTTCCATGTCGGGGAACTATTCGCAGTGTTTGCATCTCTGGCCGTGTAGTACCGGCCGGCACCACATGGGCGGCCCGGGCCNCGGCGGCTGCCTCACCACCCCTCGGAAGCAGAAGAACTTCTGCGGTTTTGCCTTTCTTAATTATGTGATCACAGAGGCATTACCAACTTCTCTAATTGGGCTAGTTACCTGCCCATTGTCAGAGCCTTCAACGATTGGCTCTGTGCCGGACATAGGAGACATCTTGAGCAGCTTTTCCCACTCACTAAAAACCAGGCTATGTTAAACCAACGCAGGTGGGCAGAAAGCAACTCTGAGCATATTTCTATTGAAATATTTAGATTATAATATAGCAGATGTAGAATGTCCCTTTTTGGCAGTGGCTCTGGGGATCTGTGAAGTGTGTTATTTAGCATTTTACTTCCCCGAGAGGGAAAAATACCAGTTCACTACACAGCTTAACCATTTATTCTTGTGGACAGGCATTTGTGATTTGTTCCTAGTTCTCTGAAAGTTTTAGAAAGCTCTGATTTTCATTGAACACTGTCACAGAGATCTAGAACCTCTACCCTTTGAACTTAGCATTGGCCCAAAGGTTATTTGGAAGTCTTATAGTGAGAGAGCTGAGCTGGTGAAACAGCTTATTACCCACAAACAAGGCAGCCCCATCTCCTGTCCCTGCCTGCTTTCTTCTCTTGTACCCATTCTGGCTCTTGTCTGACCCCTCTGTGAGACAGTTCAGCTTACTTCACTGGCAGATCCTCATTCACGATTTTGGTGGGTTAACTTTCTGCCTAATCAGTACTCTGAATTGATTCACCATGGACTCATGCGAGTGTCAGAGCCATTAGAAGAAACACGATAAGAAGGTACAGTTAGGGTTAAAACATGGAAGGGGGAAGAGACAAAGAATTGACCATCTGAGAACCCTTTGTGCAGAAGACAAGGGTACTGTGGTAAGCTTATGTTGATGTTTCTCTGACACATTTGCATCATCATTCACAAGTAAGGATTTTTCTCCATGACTGCAAAAGGCAGCTAAACTCCTACTTTTTTTTACATGGGGATCAACTCAATAATGCAGTCACACATTTAAAGACAGGGTTGAATTGGAGAGGGAAGAGACAAAGGATTTACTCTGCCCCATTTCTTGGTCGTCTCCAGTAGCATGATGCCATTTGTCTTCATTCCCCAGCCTTACCCACCGGGACTGGCACCCACACCAAAGCAAGGAAACAGGAAAAAGGACCTAAAACCTTCTGATGCCTTTTGTGTGGTTGGTGGGTCACTGTAAAAGCTACCTTTGAGCACGTTGATGATAATACCTTTCTCACAATTATGGTTACAACTATATCCCAGTGAATCCCAGATATGGACCAGAAACAAAGAAGTGATGGCTGTTGGCTACTGTTTTTGAGTATAGTAACCTTTTTTTCTGCTCTTGAGTCCCTCATATGTCTCTGGTTTCAGTTTCTCCCTAGGCTGACGGTGCAAAGCCCTGCAGAGCAATCTCATTGCCAAGATCAAAAAAGCTTCTTGGAATTTCACAAGGCTGTAATCCTTCCCATACAATCTTGTCACAGTCTTCCCAAAACCCTCAAAGGGAAACAGGGAAATCACTGTTGTTACTTTCAAACCCCTAAAAAGATGAAAACATGCCACCTTTTTAAAATGGCAGAAGAAGTTTCCTTAGCTTTGATGCTATTCCACCATCAGCGAGTTTCTCACAAATGGAACATCCCTGTCTCTATGGGATATATAGCAGTGCCACACAAAGCGTTGATGCCAGATGGTGGAGGAGCATGGGCTGAACTGATGTGTCTGTGTTAAGAAAGTGTACAGCTTCATGCTTTCCAAAATGAGCTCCGAAGAGTCCCCAAATAAGATATTAATATATGGTACAAATTGAATTTTGAAGTCAAATTTTTATGTTATGAGCTCCTTAAATGTAGTTTGGAAATCACAGTATTGCTATACAGTGCAAAGAATACATGTGATTAGGTGATTTTATGGTTTCTACTGTGTTTTAATGAATTAAGAAGGATACTTACCCTTAACTGTGTGAGCGTGCTATCGTCTTCACTTTCCCCCCCCAAATTCCTATCATTAGTCACATTTTAAACCTAGCATGTCTTTCTTACTGTCAGTAGCCCATGAGTTGCATGTGTTTTTTGTGGGATAAGTCAGCTCTAGATCACAAATACCCAAATATTGAAATTTGGAAAACATTTATTAGACCATCACATCCATTTTCCCGATAGCACAGGACTGTTCCCTCCAGCTTGTTGGAGTGCTTCCATTAATATGGTATCTGGGTGTCTTCTAGAAATGCCTAACTGACAGCTGTCATGTACGATTCATGATTTCTTCAGCCTTCTTCTCAAGAAAAATATTTTGTGTGCATTTAAAAGAAAAAACAAAATTGTAAGGAAAAATATGTTAGCTATATAAAAGTAATATAACCTTCTGTAGGCAATCAGCACATCAGTAACCTCACTGGAGCTGTAATGCCAATTCTGATTCTCATGTTTTAGCTACATCTTTAGGTGTGAGTATTGTGAATACAGCAGTTCAGTGGTAGTTTTCCATAGCTTTGAACATTGAGAAATAAACTTTTAAAACATATTTCCCCTATTTATGTACTCTTCCATCTACTTTCTGTTTACACCCTTCAGTCTGCATTTTTCAAAGAATCACTGAGTTTGGAAATTACTTCCAAGATCATCAAGTCCAACCTTTGACACAGCACTGCTACATCTTCTGAACCATAGCTCTAAAATGCCATGTCCAGTCCTTTCTTGAATACTTCCAGGGATGGTGATTTCACCACCTCCCTGGGCAGACCCTTCTAACACTTAAATACCCTTTTTTCCAACACTTAAGCACCCTTTTGGTGAAAAAAAATCTTTCTGATGTCCAACCTGGACCTCTCCTGATACAGCTCCAGGTTATGTCCTGTTGTCCTCCTGCTAGTTTCCAGGGAGAAGAGACCAAACCCCATCTTGCCACAACCCCCAACTAATGACACCCCTGAACCTCCTTTTCTCCAGGATAAACTTTCCCAGCTCTCTTTAGACACTCCTTATAGGTCTTGTGCTCCAAACCCTTCACCAGCTCCATTGCTCTTCTCTGGACATGCTCCAGCCCCTCAGTGTTTTTCTTGTAGTGAGGGGCCCAAAACTGGGCACAGGATTTGAGGTGTGACCTGACTAGTGCTGAGTACAGGGGGACAATCACTGCGCTTGTCCTGCTGGTCACACTATTTTTGATACAGGCCAGAATGCCATTGCCCCTCTTGACCACCTAGGCACATGCTGGCTCGTGTTCAGACAGGTGCCAATCAGCACCCTCAGGTCCTTTTCCACTGGGTCACTTTTAATGCTTTTTATTTGGCAAAAATAAACATTTCCAGTAAAAGTATATACACTCTTCAGAAACTTAAACTTTCATTAATTTGTACTCTCCTATATGTAGTAGAAAGCCTAAAAAGTATTCCCAGCATGCCATCCTGTCTCATTTAGCAACATGAAACACAGGCACAACTGACATATAATCTTTGACACACTTCATTGTTTTTTAGACATTCCCTCAAAATCCTTTTATATGTTGTCAGAATTTCCTTATTCCTAAGATAATTTAGATGTCCTAATTTCCATGACAGCCAAAAAATTGCTTTAAGCAATTATTTATGTGATAATTATTATTATTCATTATAAAGCTATTTATCTCCTATTCAAACATTAACCAGACTAAGAAAAATGATACCATAAAAAATGACTCTTCTAGCTCATGGCCCTTCAACTCCAAGGACACAAGTTATCTGTTCAGGAAAATATTTTTTTCCTTTTGCTCTAGGCAGAAACTTATTAAAAAAATGCTTCAGTCAATTGTGTCATTTTTTCATGTGTTGTCACACTCTGTGGAGCTTTCCCTGTGTGGAGAGGGCCACAAAATGGCTGATATACCACTTTTAGACCATACAAATGATTTCTGCTTTTATTGGTCTCCCTCAACTCTTATGCATGAATATATGAATGCGCTCCTACTCTGTTCTGCTTTAATCTTACTACAGTCGTGTGTGTCTTTTGACATAGGAAATGTAACTTGATACAGCATATAACCAAATTATTAGCAGCAACGATGTATAAAATTTTATTTAAAAGCTTGTAAGTAAAGCAAGGAATTCATTAGTATAAAAATATATATGGGAATAACTTGTTAAGTTTTTATTTGTGCCTGGATATTTGTGAGATATAAAAAGTAATGTAATATGGCTTTGCAAATCAGTTGGTCTAATTTGGCACAACAATCATGCTGTGTATTTCTGTGCTGTACTTCAGAGAGCAGTTAAAGTTATTCATATGTCTTTGCTGCATTTCTCTACCCAAATACTTTGAGATGCTTTTTATGCTTAAGGTGAGCACTGAATTTCCAGGGGTTGTGACATTCAGCTAGGGGAAACTACAAGACCCTTAGAAGAACACTTGCGGTTAAATTATTGATATATCTTTGCCTTAAAATAGTATTTTGGACTGGATTCATCTTGTTGTTGACTTTCTAAGGGCTGGCTATCTAGTCCAAAGCTTCTTTTCCAGTCTGTGGAGAGAAGCAGAGACTGTGTTGTTCCATGTCTTGTGGAAAGACCTATTTAATGAGTAGTTGACCCCGAGATTGCTGTCCATTACCTCAGACAGGGCATGCATTAGGGATTGACCAGACTCCTGGCTTTTTGGGGGTGTTGAAGTAAGATTCCTATTGCTTCAGTATTAACATTTGTGTTGAACCAATAGAACTCTCAATTCCATACATAACGGTACAAGTATATAGAGAAGTGTTGCACTGTCTCCACTCCAAGTCAACAACGTATAGGCCAGACCTGTTCAGGATGTTGTATGAAGGCAGTAGCCCCACACAGGGCCTACCTCTCCCAGCAAAGCACCCCTTCTCCCAGGCACTCTCTTCTTCCAGGCTGGGGAGAGCTACTGCACCTGTGTCTGTACCCACTGTCCACAGGAAACCCTGTCAGGTTTGGTCACTTAAGGGTATCATGTTTATTTGGTATTTTTACTTACAGATGTGTAAACAAAAGGAGACTCAGACCTGGTTCTGTCTACAACTCTTTGATGTCAACAACTGGACTTCAAAATGCAATGTTTTCCCACATAAATGCAAAACTGTGCCTTTGAAACTATCAGCTGAGTATTTTACCTCATTTTAACTCCAATCCTTTTATCACTTGTTATGCACCCAGTCTCCCAAGGACATGGGTTAGTCTTCCTACTTCTGAACTCACCTCCTCAGACAAGTAATTTTTTTACACAGCATATGAACTTTGAGTTATTTTTCAAGAATCTTGTCTTCCTTTTTGTGGCAGAGCTGTGGGCAGTACATCATTCATGCCCAGAAGCCATACCGTGGCTTCATATCACATACTTTCCCATCTTGTCAGCTCATACCTGGCCCAAGGTATGTGGATTCTTCTACACATCCTAGTCCTTTTATCTTGTTAACTCTGTTGCTCTAAATGCAAAGACTTTGGAGGCTTGATTAGGACAACGTATTTTGGCAGAATCTTCCTCCATATTGAAGTCCTGACACTGTTAGCAGGTGGAGTTAGACTGAGCACAAACTATAGTTTAATGTAAAATATGTTTTTTCTAAAGTACTAGTTCTGCTTTTCTGTAAAAGCTTTCATTGGCTTATCCACTATGGATGTCTCTGTCAGCACTAGTGTTTTATTGCTCACAAGAATCTTGCAGCAGGAGGAGTCCTGCCCAGATGTTTCTGCCAGCCCAGGCAAGTTTGCTAGGCATAAATTTCTTCTGCTTTTGTAGAAGACTTTGAACTGTTGCTTTTTTTTTCTTCAACAGATACTTGTATTGTCACTGTGCAAGTCTTGATGCTTTCACTGGCCTTGCTATTCTTTGCTAATTCTTGGTTTGAGGTACATTTTACCTGATTTAGGTACCAGAATTAAGCAGTATAAGATGGCTAATTTAGCTAGGAATAAACTGCTATCTAAAATAGCTATTTTAGGATAGGATGATTGCCTTCTGGAAGTGCTTATCGGTACCCATTAATTATATAGGCAGCTTAGATGACTAGCTTAAAACAAACATTTAACATTAAGGTGGTTAAAGGCAAGTGAAGTGAGTCCCACTCTTGTGCAGGAATGAATGAATTTAGACAATGAAAAAACAGAGCTCTTCCACTTAAGGCAGAATATTTCCCCTCCCACACTCTGTGTCTGACTAGGAAATGCAGCCTGTCACAGAGAGGGCTGCATCCCAGCAGTAACCACTGCCACATACCTCATTTTGGTGCAAGCATAATTCCAATCTTTTCTTAAATAGCAGCAGAACTGTCCATTTAAGAAAAATTCACTTATCTGTAAATTATTTTCACTTGTTTAGTGAAATCACAAGTCCTTGGGATATCTAAAGTGAAATTTAAGGAAGGCTAAAAAATTGCTTTTTTATTCTTCTGACAGTATTTCACAGTTTACCCACAAATCAATGTTAGTTCCTTGGAGCTCCAGACTGAACAGCATCAAGATTCCATTCATGAAATTAGAAAGGTTACTCACCTCTTTCTATCAATTACTCTATCAGCAGCTTGGGTAAAAAAAGTGCCATGAATCAGAGAGGAAGTTCATTATAACGTCTTGTCTCATGTTTGCCAAGTGTCGTACAGTTAAAAAAGACCATTGAAGTGTAAAGTATAACAATATATTATAAAGCAGGGTTTTTTCTGGGTTCATTCTGATTTCCTGTTTGTAAGGCATGCTAGACAGTGACAGTGATATTTTCTCAGGCTGTACTTTTATTTCAAAATCATCATGGTTCATATGGTATGCTTTTACTAATTCAGTTACTCTGTGAAGCATGCTCCAAACAATGATATCAGATAGGACAAAAACCGGTAACATTGTGAAGCTTATTTGAATAAAAATATAATAATACCAATGTAAATCTGTTCACTATATACATTTACAATTTTTTGTTGCAAGAGACAAAAATCAGTCTTTGATAACAGCTTTTAGGAGAAGGATGTTTCAAAGACTGAAAAGTACTTGCATATAAACAGAAACCTGTCCTTATGTGTGTCACATTTGCTATCCCGAAATCCAATTATTGTAATACAGTTCTGTCACTTAGAAGTGGAAATCCTCATAAGTAACTATCCAGAGGATCTCTCCCAGGGCAAAAAAGCCTGACATGGTATTTTGGCTTGCTTTGGGGTTGAGGGAGGGGTGCATTTGTTTATTTTTGCTATTTTAGACTTGATATGTTTGGTTTTCTTTCTCCCATTGAACCACTGGACCATAGTTAGAAAAATACTTTCTCTTGCATTTTTCAGGATCCACTTATAATTTTGTGTGGTTCATAAAATGTGAGGTAATCTTGAGATGATTTACATGAAACATTAAAGGGGACTGATTTAGAGGAGGTAAGTACCCATAAACTGGTATATTTTAAGAGGCACAGTCATGTATGTATCATGTGCAATGTAATCATATAAAATTAAAAATATTAAGTGTACTGCAGTCATGAAGAGATACTGACCCTTTTCCTTCCTGAAGGTCAAACAGAAGTTTCACATACTTTCACCTAGAGTTATCTGTAACATCCTCCAATATTATTAAGAAAAACCTCTAATCTCAACTGCACTTAGATAATTCCTAAGCCCTCTTTGCTCTCATCACAACAGCAGTAGGCTGATGAGTTGAGTCTGGGGCAAGAGCTGCACTCTGATCTGATCTGATCTGATCTGAGGACAAATACATACTGGGTTTTCCCCTGAAAGGTAGTGAAATACCTGAATTTATTTGCTGTTCTTCAGATTCGCTTCCCACATAGTTTTATGGACAGATAGAAAAGGTCTACCCTTGCAAATCTAGGTCTACCCTTCACTGGGAAATCTTTGTCCATTCAGCTGCAGAGCACTTCTGTGGCTTCAAGACATTACTGGGTTGGGAGTGGGGGTGGTCATGATGTGTGAACAGCTGACCTCCTGGAGTTCATTAAATCATAAGCCCAGTAACTTGTTCCTTAAGGAATTAAACTCAGTGCCCTTGAAGGAACACTGAGAGTCAGGGCAGGAGAAACTTCTACTGAAAAAACAAATGTTTTCAGCTTGCCTTTCTTCTTCCCATTAGATGATCTCGAAGGCTGGTGTTGGGTGACTGAGGGGTTGTTATACAACGCACAAACTAAAACACTGAGCTTTACCAGTAGCATGGGCTCAGTCTTGTGTCCAGAAAGTTCTTTTTGAGCAGCAGCAGGGCTGTCTCTTGACCTTCAGAACAAGACCCAGCTCAAGAAAAAGACAAGAATACTTGTAAATAATCTCTATCATTCTGCCAGCTGCTTTCAGTACTTAATCTGTCTCTTAAAACTGAAAAATTACAATTGCACCTGATGTTCTATCCTTTCAGGTCAGCTCTCACTCAGGATGTCAATGTGCCTTTCTTGGCTTAGATTGGCTTCTGTGCTCATTTCTTCATTGCAAAAACTCATTTCATTTAAACTGCTATGAAGTGTCCATTGCTGCAATTGACTTCCTTGCATAATTCCCATTCAAAGCAATGCGAAGTCTGCAGGTGAATTAATGGCAGCACAGATTTCTGGCTCTAGCAGATTAGAAACCAATAATTGCTAAAAATAAGGGCTTCTACTCAGTTTTTTCCTAAAATTATAAAGGGGATATTTATGGATGGCACTGTTTGCAAGTGTGTGTGTACTTTTAAAGGAGTGACTGCTGTGAGAGCCATCCAACTGTGCAATATTGCTACCTATCTACCCACTACTTTTCACTCAGCAGATTTCCCACACTGCAAAGTTTATAAATGAAATATAGATGAAGATGATGAAAGACCAGTTGTATCCAAGATTCTGAAATGTCTAGTACTAACAGAACTTGTAAGGATGTTTTCCCCCTCCTACACTAAGCTCATATACACAGTGTAGGTAAACAATGCTTCTACATCTCTTTGCTGAAATTCAGCTTTTCACTAATTAAAATCCTCCTTGCTTTCCTACCTAAAGTATGATGCAAGGCTACACAAAAAAAATCATTGGTTTAAAACATGAAATGAAATCCTATCCTGGCAAACTGACAGTCTGGATGATGATCACTGCTCATTAGGAAAGTTCCCTCAATCCCATGGCTCCCAGACTGTGGATAGAGCCTGTCCCAGGAATAAGGTTATAGCAGGAGGTAGGCTGGAAGTTCTACCTTCTTCCACCCTGATGTTTATTAGTGCTGCTTCTTGACTTCTGCTAAAGGAGGCACTTTAGTGCTCTGTTAAGTACAAAATGAGCAGTCAGGCTTCTCTGTCCTGGCCTACCTTCAACTACCACAAGATTCATTAGTAAAGTCTGCACAATGCCTGATGGCACACCTTGGGACCCACAGGTAGTTCAGACCTATCCAAAGACTGTGATTTTTTTGTTCCAGTTTGTGCTTGACCAAACGTAACACATCCTCACGTTTGTTTCAGAGACAATGAATGAAAAATCATCGACTGTATGAACACAAAACCATGCTCTCTGGCATACTGTCTTCAGAGTGGAGTGAAAAAAGGATGAATGAAGCTAATATGCAATAGAACTGGGGAATTACTGAGGCTGTCTGGGAAGGATAAGGGAAATAGAATTTTCACTTTTCTTCCTGCTTTGTACTGTAGATGATTTCAATCTTCATCAAAATCAGTTCAGAAGTTCAGAAAAAAGAACAAAAGGGGAAAAATTATCTTTGTTGATTTTAATGTTCTTTTTCTTTACTCTTATAATTTTTTAACTCTCCTCCACAATCTAAAGAGGTATGTTAAGCTCTCCGAAATGATTCAGATGCAGATAGCTATCTTGAAGTCATACAATATATGAAGCCTCTGAGGAGCCTTACTTAAAGTGCTTGCAGAAGAAAGGCTTATTTTTACTATGACTATGTGTATTTTTCACTATCACCGTTTTACTTAGATGGCATTGGTTGAACAGGATGGGTTCTTTGCTAAGGAAGGCTAAAGCCCATAGTATCATTATCCTGTAAAATTTATACATGTTTAATTATATGGATGCATTAATCCAATCAGATAGGTACTGTGGTGATGTATTTTACTTTGAATGGGTTGTTCTGTTTCCCCCTTCCGAAATGTATGGTGTATTCCTAAGGTGTAACCCTACCTTTGATCCCTCCCCTGTGAGCTTTTCATTGGTTCAAGCCTTGGGCCCGCGGGCCCTTCAAAACGATGATAAGGGAATGCTCAGAGGAGGAGGCCCTCTTTCCGCTTGGATCTTTTTCCCTCTCCCTCCCCTTTCCCTCTCCCCTCTCCCTTCCCCCTTCCCCCCGCCTTGCCAGCGCTGGACCTGAAATAAACCTGACTTCACCATCAAGGAGATACTGTGTTTCTCTTACGGCTTGCTGCTGCCTGCAAAGGTGTAGCCCAGAGACTCTGTGGAAGCCCCAGTGAGCTGCTGCAGCCCCCTTCCTTCTACCCACAGGGAATGTTGCCCCAGGACTCTTGCCTTCGCTAGCCGGCAGAGAGATGGGCAGGGGTCACAACAACAAGGTACCATTTCTTCTTAAGACAGCTTATATGCATTTTGTTTAAAATCTTTGAAGCCAGATACAGGCCATTATTTTTTTTCGCTTAACCTTCTGATCACTCCTTGTGTATAAGGATAGAGGGTTTTCTTGTAAAGCTTATTTGAACTTACTTTTCATTTATGATACACGTTATTCAAGTAACTACCTTAATAGAACCATCTTCCTTGAGATGGAAGAGATGAAATGCACATCCTTACGGTGTGTTCTGTGTAAAAAATGAGAGCAGACAATAGGCCTGAATATTATGCAAAGAACACTGCACCACATTTTTAAAACACTAATGTCAGAACCTCTAAAACACATGCAAGCTCAAGCAAAGTAGGTCTGGGACATTCCTACAGCTTTTATTGTATTTTAGGTTCAGTTCTTCAAGAATGGCATCTCTCTGCTGGTGGTCCAATCTTCCTTCCTTTGAGATCAGTGTAAACACTCTCACTGACATCAATGTAAATGCTCCTAGTGACTTTGCTAAGAGCAGCATCTGACCTGCTGTTCGTTTGCCATTTCAGATAGGAGTGTTACAGTGGGATGTTCATGCAGTGACACAGAGCTACTTGCTGATGCATAAGAGGGATCAACTTAGCTCAGTATTTTTTGGACACATTCAAGAGTTTTTTAAGTCTCTTTCTATAGATTGACAAACTCCAATGCATCAGACAGTTTACCAGATTACTGTGGGAAAATAATTTGTTTAGACAAGAGTGGCTTCAAGGAGAGACTTTCTCATATGGACGCATTTTCAGAAACTGTTCTTTCTCAAGACTTGCTCATAGCTATATTCTACTCCAACATGCCAGAGTGTTGCTTCACCTTAAGACCTGATCCAATAACCACGGAAGAACTGAGATTAGACTCCATACATCTTGTTTTGGGTGAGGAAGAGCCATTGTGTCTGTTGGACGTGAATCCTGTGAACTTTTGCATGTGGTCATTTAAAGCATGGATTAGGTTGATTGGACTGCACAAAGTTTCCACAAAGGTTTTCGGAGAGTAGGAACAGTGTGACAGAAGAGAGACATACCCTGTTTATTGTTCATAGCAGCCCTTTATAAAGGTGACACAAGGACCAGTGCCAAAACTAAGAACACAGCATATGATGTTGCTGTGCTTACTTATGTCCTTGAGGACTGTGGTGATCACATCAAGTATTCAGTATACTCTTCAAGAGAGGCTTGGTCTCATGAAAGATCAGCCACAGGTTTTAGTGGTACTCTCTTAAGAGCATTTCCCCCTCATCAACTTGTCTTTTATTCTGTTTGGCATATATAACTTTTGTCACCCCCATTTTATAATTAATTAATATTAATATAATTATTTTTTAACCAGGACTCCAATTTACTGTACATAGTTCCATGGGTCAAAATAATGTTGTCAGTGCATGAATATTTGCAGATACCATGCAGGACAGCTCTGGAAGAGTGTTTGCTAGTCATCTGCTTTGGAAAAGCTGAGATAAAATTTTTTAATGTAGTTTGATAAGACCTACAAAAACCTGCTGTTTGTCTCCATAAAATGTGTTATTTTTTGCAAACTATGTTTGCTGCTGTGGCTGGGAATCACTGAAAAGTCATCTGCATTTTGACTATTTTAACCCTAATAGAGAAAATGAGAGAGATTAAGGATTACAAAAATACTATGGAATACTTGTACTATTTTCTCAGCCAGGCTTCTAATGATGAAATTTGGACAGAGTATGACATTGTGGTGGTTTATTTCTGTTTAGCATTAGTTCTGAATTCAAATTTTTTGCCTTGAAAAATATTGAGCTATCCATTATTAACCTAAGTCTGCGGAATTGTGCATGTCTCTGAAAATGAGAAAAGCTGAAAGAATGCTACAAAGGAAGTAGAAGCAGAGGATATTTATTTCCAGCACTGAATGTAAACAGAAAACCTGGATCAGCTCCATTTCTTATACTCCTTTCCTTACGTATACTTTAGTTAGAAAGATAGATTACTGGCAGAGACCTTGCTTTGACCCCAGATGGCCTTCTTGCATTCTTGTAAAACAACCAGGATCATGTCTGCCATTATTTGAAATTCAGAAACCTGTAATTTTGACAAATTTGTTTGATTCTCTTTCTGCTTAAAGCCTGGGGAGAATCCCTTGCCCTGGTTCCATGGGACACAGGACCTTCCTGCCTCCAAGCACTGAAAGGAGACCCAGAAGGTCCTCTGCAGCTTTCCTGGTCTGTTGCAGTGTGGGTTAGCCTACCTGGTGATCCCAAGCAGTGTTAGGCTTTGAGCCAGGTCAACACAAAATGGGCTTCAGTCAAATTTAAAGTATCTACATTTGTGATACCACCCCAAGCTTTCTGTTAAGGACAGGACCTGAGGGAATAGCCTTAAGCTGTGTCAGGGGAGGTTTAGGTTGGGTATTAGAAAAAGGTTCCTCACCCAAAGGGTGGTTCGGCACTGGAACAGGCTCCCCAGAGAAGTGGTCACAGCACCAGTCTGACAGAGTTCAAGAAGTGTTTGGACAATGCTCTGACTCCTGGGCAAGGGCCTGTGAGGGGCTGGGAGTTGGACTCGATGATCTTTGTGGGTCTCTTGCAACTCAGCTTACCTTGTGATTCTGTGATACTATGATTCTGCCATTCTGTTTGACAGGGATAATCACTTTTAAAACATGATTCTTTTGACAACTTTTAGTTATCTAAAGTGGGCTGAGATGGCTATTCCAAGCCTCTACATTCTTACTAAATTTCATCATACAAATTACAGGTAAATCACCTCCAGAGCAGAAGAGGCTACTGTACAAAATGGACATGCCTTGCTAGCTTCAATGCACCTTTTCCATGCAGTCAGAAGTGGTCTGGGGATCACACCGTTTACTTACTGGTAGCCAACTGGTTTGAGCTGTGGGACAAGTAGAGGTATATGGTGGAAAGCCCTGTAGGTGAGTGAACTGTTCTTTAAATTATCAGACACTACACTTCAGTAAGTAGAAAAACAGAACAATAAAAATTATTGTAGACAACCTCAAAAAGCAGTAGTCTAGTGGATAAAAAGGCAGGAAAGTGGTTTTATGCTAAGTTTGGAGATGTATGCAGAGATGCTGCCAGACTGAGACCAAACTACAGATCTGGTGGGATAGTGCAGCACTTCAGCATCTGTTACTGTAGCCAGATAAAGACTGAAAAATAAAATGGTTATCAATAGGGAAAAGTTATATTCCTGGAGGTAGAAATAGTAGAAGGAAAATATAACAAATACTGTTGAGCCAATCTTTTTTTGGTGAAGACAGCAGTTGCCATACACACACGTACTGCGTGCATTTGGCAACAGATAAGCCAGATTCATCTAGCAGCTGCCAAATATCACTCTAACTGGAGGTACAAAAAGTACTGAGAGATTAGCTCCAGGCATTGCTGCACATGTGAAGTCAGTTGTGTATGAAAACCCAGAGGGGCAATTATTTACCTTTCTTTCACATATTTTTCCCTTTTTCAGACCTGCATTACTTTGTTTTCAACTGAAGAAAGAAAGGAAGCACCTTCCATGAGGCATGCTTTTTGCTCTGTAGGCTGTCACATTCCCATGTGTGAAGACATATTATCTATCTAGTAGTCCCAACTGTAGCACCTGCTGCCACCCAGATAGTATCAGGGGGACTAACAACACTGAATTGCTCTCTCTTCATTTCTGCAGTTGTGAGGTACATTTGTATGTCTAATTATTGAGTTACAAGCTCAAAGAATTCCTCTGCAGAAAGATACTTTTTCCATGCAAATATTAGGAACTTAGCTATTCTGCCTCTAAGAGTGTGTAGCATTAATGCTAGACATGAGACCAGGATAAATCTTCCTTTTTCTCCTGTAAATCTTTTTTATTTTTTCTGCTACAAAGACAAAATTTGATATCAGTGCTCATGGTGTGAGTGCTTTTTTTTTCACTTTGCAGTTTTAGAAAGCATAATAAGGAAGCACTTAAGAGGGTCAGAGAAGAGAGTAGATATATAGATATAGATATAGATATAGATATAGATATAGATATATAGTAGATATATAGAGAGAGGTAGATATATTACGGGTGGAACAGCATAACTGCAAGGAAACTCAGAAATGCCAAGGCAACATCACTAGGATGGATCAAAGTAAGAAAACTCGACTGGTATCCCAACAAGTGGCAGAGGTAGCTGCTTATGCTAATGCTTAATTTAGCAATAGCATATCGCTACCAAAATAAGGAGTGGAATAGCATGGCTGCAAACTGCCTTCATGAGCTTATCATTTTGGGACTGAGAACTATCACATTGCTGAGCTAAAAGAACTCCGAGCTGCTGTAACACCAGGAGTCCAGACAGACAGGCTTACACCCTATCTGTCAGTGCTGGGTTCTGTACATGTAGAAACATATGTGGTCATTCCAGAATTACTGGGAGTGATTCAATCACCTAGTGAAATATCCAGGTGTCAAATAAAGACTGTCAAATCATAAGCACGCAACTGGGATCTCAGTCAGGTGGAAACCCCTGAAACCAAGTCATAAGGCTGCTGAAAGAGCCTGTGAAGTCAATAACAAGGGTAAATTAGCAGTCTCAGATCCTATTATAGTTAAAAGCAGCCAGTTCTAGCTGTTTAGATATGCAATGTCACAACAGCCAGTGTGATGACACAGAATGTAAATAAGGGTAAAAAAAATCTGCAAAAGTCCAATCCTTATTTCTAATTATTATATGCTGCTTATTGGAGCGCTTAACATGTAAAATCTCACCATTTTTGTATCTTTTTTTTTTTAATAGCATATACAATAGGCAATGACATTGCTAGCAATAATATTTATTACATTTCAGATCATGGCAGTCTTATTTGGCTATTGTCAGCATTATATCCTAGAAATTCAAACCTCCTGATTGCCTTGGGGACATCTTTTTACCTTCATCCTTACAACTGAGTGCTGCATTTTTACAGTGCTTGAGATTTCTCAGGCTTTTTAAGTGGAGATTCCTCTGTACTTTGCATTCAATTTTTTTCTGTCTCTTCTTTTGAGTATGATAGTGGTCAGATGGAGGCTAATGAAGATTTGGCTAGAACATGATGTTGCTCAGAAAAAGATCATTAAGGGGACATGCTGGAGAGGTTACAGACAAATAAGCAAAGTTTTTCGCATAAGGTCATGCATCAACATGCAGAGTTTGTTCACGAAATTTTGAAAATCATTTTAATTTTCTTTACCTTCTCTTAATGTCACCCCAGATGAGATCCATGTGATCAACACATCCTCCTTTCTTCCACTCTTCTTATTTATCACCATGACAATAATAATAACAATTTCTCTTTCTTACTGCATTAGAGGAAAAACAGCTTGATTCACATTTATGTGGGTGAAGGGAAAGACAAATCAGAGATGTGTTTTGCACAGGGCCATGAGTTCTGAGGCAGATCTGCAGTTTCTAAGAGCTTTTGTCACCAGGATATGAAACTTGAAGTTTTGTTATGGCTTCTGTGAAGATTCTGAGTATTCCACTTCATATTTCCTCGTTCTCTCCAGCAGTTTCACGGTTTCAGAGTGATAAGGACATCATAGACATGTAGAGGAAGGTGATCCTGGTAGGTAGAGGCACAGAGATTTCATATCACATTGAGAGGTTTAAACATCAAGATGGAGACCTTGAAGTGGATAAATGTGGCAATTTGCTTTGTTAAGCAGACTTTGTGTCATATTTTCCCTCATGTGGAGCTTTTTCAGGCCATATGGCTTAATTTCTAGGTCTGAGTTGCAGTAATGCAGTCTGGAGGTCACTAATGCAGGGATAACTGTATAGTATGATTACTGTGCCAATTGCCACATAGCTATGACTCCCAAGAGAAAGGAGGGAGCAACATGGTTGTTTGGACACAGGGTAGCATCAAGAAATCAAAAGGGATCTGAGAGCTATAGGCTCTTTTCCCCTGATATTTGTGTACCAGCTTGAAGGAATAGTTGATTTAGAAGCAAGCAGTTGTGTTAAAATTGTTAATTTACTATATTTATATGGAACACCTACTGTTATTTTCATAGAATATTAAAAAGTACTTGTCTTTCTTTTTTAATTTCTTTTTTTGTGCATTTCTCAAAATTTTGTGTGCAATTTTTTTTTGCTTTTCTATTTTAGCAGGTACATTTTAATTATGTAGGCCTTACATGCAAATTTGTTTGGGGATGAAAATCTTTTCTCTCCTTGTTTTCCTGTTGGGAAATGTGATGCCTGAAACCGTAAACTTTAGTGAGAGGTTTCAGTCAGTTATAATATTAAGAATATATTTTAAAGATCCTTATGGTCATTACAATGATTGGATGGCAGTTCAAAGTCAACAACATCCTTTCTCCCTTTGTTTTCAAGAAGTTAAGCTTGGTAAGATTTGTAAAACCTGTTCCGGAGATTTACAGGAGTAAGACACCAAATGACTGAAGGAGACAATAATCTTTCATAAGATCTAATATCCTGTAGCTGTTTACTTCTGACGGGTGCAGAGAAGAGGGGAATTTATCAATTAATTGTAAGAATGCAGTGAGGGTAAGTATAACTTGTAGAGTCCCATTCAGTGCAGCTGGAAGTCTTGATCAGGATGTTTTGACTCATTACTCTTGGCCTTCATCAGCTGATGGAACTAATTTTTTTTTCATCAGCTGATTAAGATTCAAGGTAATGAATCGAAACATGCCAGAAGTAATTCCCTCCAGGACTGGAGAGAGGATGCTAAGTTGCTTGCACATGTACTTAGGAGAAACCACAAGAAGCATAGCCTCCCCAGGTTCATTTTAACTGGTGGAAAAAAGTGAGAGCTTTTCACACACCTAAGAAATAAAAAACAGCCCCAAACTGGAGGACTGAGAAGACTCCAGTTTCAAGCAGAATAGGAGAGGAAACAAGACAGGTAAAAAAGCAATAGCAAAATGCAGATATGGGAGGAATTATTGCATG
>WEIT01011768.1:31206-65397 GCA_013389985.1 Dryoscopus gambensis
CACGTTCATTTATTCCTCCAACACACCACTGCCAGGCTTGCAGGAGCTATATGATTGGCCATGTACATGCTACTGGAACAAAAAGAATGGAAAATTGTTGCTGTTGCTAAAGAAGCCAAAGATTGAAAAGCACTTTTGACTGTATTATATTATTTAAAAGTATGATAAGAGAGTTATTGCAATTGTGCATTCTCAGCATGATAACAGTGAAATTTCAGAAGATAGAAGATGGAGTTTGATGCTACGTAGAGCTCCATAGTGAAAACCTAACACTGGATGATGCCTAGGTTTTTCCTTAAGGTACAATATTCTTGTTTTCCTCTGTCCTTCTGAAGACTCAATGTTTCTAAAAGGCTGAGATAGACAAGAAGTCAAGATAAACAAAGCAGAGGTTTGCAAGTCACTCACAGTAGATCATCCTGTCTGAACTGCCCCTGACAAAAGTAAATGGGAGACAAGAGTTCTGGGTGGGAACGTAAATAAAAGAAACAAATTTTCTGAAACCACAGAAACAGTAAAACAAAAAATAAAGGTTTTTGTTTAAAATTTTGAGATAGAACAGGTTGGAAAGAACAAGCCACAGAAGAAGGACATACAGTTCCATGAAACTTGGAGCAGCAGCAAAAGATGAAGAGAGAAAAAGATATACACCCCAAGTCAGAAAATGCAGCAGCCAGAAAAGATTTCTGTGTACCAATACAGGTTTACCTACCCCTTTCTTTTGAAACTTAAAATCACTTCTCCCTTTCTCAACAGCAGCCATTCAGATTCTGCCAGAACAGACAGTGCTATTTTCAGTGACCTGATTTTAAAACGAGCTTTATCCTAAACAGTTTATATTGCAATGTATAGCTTTGTTATAAAATAAGTCGCATGCAAAAGAAGACATAGAAATAACTTATTAGAAACATAGAAGGAGTTGTGATGCTTTGCATTTGGAAGTACCAGCTTAATAGCACTTGTTTGTCAAATACACTTTGATAGGATTTGAAACCTGGTTTGAACACCTGCAGCACACAGTTTGACAGATCTTGGTTAAAATACATTGCATCTTGTTTAAAATAATGCAGTGTCTCAAGTACCTGGGAGTCATACTGAGGAGAGAAAAACCCCCCCTTGTTAAATATTTACCACTTGAGTCCTGAACATCTGCAATTAGCTAAGAATGGTGATGTCAGTGGACACTTCCCAAGGTTAGCGGCCTCAATATTTGTACAGATCTAATCTGAAGTCCTTTTCTTGAGAAGAGGAACACATCCAAACTCAACAAATTGTCATTGACAAATGACCATAGTAGTCTAAGGATAAAAGAAGGGCAAGTATTCAATAAAGAAAGAGAACATGAACATGAGCATTAACAAAATAAACCTGACCTATTTAGTGTGTTTAACCCTCTGTAACTTTGAGACTTGGTTTATTTATTAGCAAGTAAAACTCAAGATTTTTGGACAATTCTCACGATTTAGAGACCAGAAAGCTGCAATTTAACAGCGTGAAGGTTTTATAGTTATTTGTGGGTTAGGTTGGAGTTTTTTGCCTCTGAAAGGGCGAGGAAGGCTCTGGGAAGCATTAGGATCAAATGCTTTCTGGGTGACATGCTGCTCTGTGTTAAATGGCTCAATTAGTGAGTCGCATCAGTTACATCAGTTTGCCAACCCTATGCTTTATTGTGGAAGGGACAATGCCAAACTGCCCCAGCCTTATGGGCCCTACTGCTTTGAACAGAGAGCCAGGACACATGGACATGACGGGAAAATGACTGGGTTTTTCATCACTGCCTGGTAGCAAGTCTCAGAATAGGTACAAGGGGCAGGTTAGGAGAAGCTGATCTCTGGAGGACTCACCTGCTCAGCTGGAAGGAAGGGGCTGCCAAACAGCCGTGGCTGCGAGGTGTTAAACAAGGTGGGGTAACACGGGCAAAGTGACAGTGATGCCAGTCCCTAGAAAAACAAACCTGGAAGCCTAACAATGAGATTTGGTTTTTCAATGACTTCTAGCCAGAGCCCTTCATTGCAGCAGAAAACTACATGAAGAAACCTAGTTAATTGAAATTACCTGACATAACTGTGCAGCTCATCCTCTGAGGTCAGTCTGTGAACTACTGTGTTTATTTGTCAGCAGAAGAAAATTAGACCACTGGTTTTTGATGCCAGTTCACTGGTAAACCAGATATAGGAAACAAGACAAATGAGAAGTCTAGGTGGTGTATGGGGTGTAGGTGTGTCTTGGATCTCATAGTTCTAGAATATAAACTTCCTGCAGTTACAAGCCTACTAAGGAACATACAGAGAGAGGCTTCTTCTGTTTGGAGGCAAACTAATGGGGGCTGTTGCTTGTTTCTGTAATTTACAGAATTTTTCAAAATATTCATAATGGACCAGTTTTGTGATTTTTGGCAATCATTCAATATTCAATATAGGCTTCTTTTTTTCCTTTAATACCTATTTTTTTTTTTAATTTCCATTTTTAAAAAAAGTTAAACTTAATTATAAAATTTTAATGCCATGTTAAGGTGACCTGCTTAAATCTGCTTTCTAGAATGAAGTTGAAAAAAAAAAAAAACAGCAAAAAAGAAAAAGAAAAAAAAGAAAAGTATTAAAAAGGTACAATTTGTTCACTTCATTTTTCATGGAAAACACTTTTTGCCAAATTCCTTACAGAGTGCACTGGACACTAGTCAAACAAATGCATATATACATCTTCATGTTATTAAATGCATATAAATTTATCAAGCAAAAGATTCTTATAAATCATTAGTTTTGATCAAATTTTCAACCGTTTCATTAACAATATTTTCCTATACCATGTAGGAAAAGCCTGTATCCTGGAATGTCACACAGAATTTTTTTTGTCATAATTGTTTGTAATATAAATCTCCAAATTTTTTGATGTTGAATGGGGTGATGATTTCATTAAGAACTGCACCAGACTGCCCACTGACTCTATTTACAGAACACTAAGTCTATAGAACCCTGTATCTGTGGGATAAAATGCTGAAAAGAGGGCAGATTTAGTTGTCTTTTTTTTTCAGTGTTGACTGTTTACTTTCTGTTCACTGAAGCTGAGTAGTTAGCAGTCTATGTAAATATGCATTTATTCTAAGGCTCATATTTAATACAGTTAAAAAAATGCAATCTGCATCTACAGTATATTCAGTAGAAAGTAGTGTTATTGAACAGTAGCACGGTAAATAATGATATTCAAGAATTTTTTCCCCAGCTATCAATTTTTAAGAAAAAAGAAAGGAAATCCATATATTGTGCTAGTGACAAAACACTATGCAGTCATTTGAGGGGGGAGGGTCTCTTTATTAGAAAGAAACATACTTTAATTAGAAGAAATATGTTAATTTCAATAGCATATTCTTCATATCTATGCCCCTAAAAATCTTTGCACACACCTACATTCTTTTTATGGACAGTACAAAGGAGGATAATAGATGCCTATAAAAGTAACTAGTGAAATTCTGCATTAGGATAATCTGTCACCCATTTCCATTTTTTCTGAAGAAAGCAAGCATAATCAAAAGCCTAAATGACAAAGAGTTGACAGTAAGATTCTGTAGTAAATGATTCCAGAGTCGCTGGCCTGCGGAGATGCTGAAGAAGTCCCCAGCAGACCTGATTAATTCCAGTTTCTCCAGCTGCCAGGGGAGCAGAGGCTAAGCAGTTTCACAGAGAGGAGCCTATTACCACTACTAGGCTGAAATAGATCTAATCAACTCACAGCCGCTCAAAAGAAAACTTTACAGGTTTAGCTCACTAAGGCAGCGCTTTAAAATGATGACTACAAAGGATCATGGGAGTCTGAAAGCATTTAGTCTTTATTGCAGCTCAAGGAAATTTTCTGCTGTGGTTAGGCCATGCTAATTTACTGAACATGACAATGCCTCCCAGATTGTATGACATCATTTCAATAACAGCTCTCGTCCTCTTAGTTAAATATTTCTACTACTACTTTTTAAATTCTGAATACTTCATTTATTGAAATATCATCTATTTGAGGATTAATTAGTTTACTACTCTAAATCTATGGGCTAGCCTGCTTTATCATTCAGTTTGAATGATGATGCTGCATAATTTGCCATGGCACTGTCAGAAAAATTATATTTATATTAATTTATTTTTAATATTTTCATAGAATGAACCTCTAGAAGTACTCTGAACTTCAGCTGTAAATTTTATGTCAGTTGTGCCCTGCTTCAAACAATGCACAAGTTTCACAATTAATAATTTGAATTATTTTAAGAACAAAATTTCAACAGCTTGAGTATTACTTATTTTGAGTGACAACAATTATACCTTCAAAACAAAAAAACCTTCAAATTTTTTTTTTCATTTTTTCATTTGTTCATGGGGTTTTTTCTAAGACCTCCAGTCCCCAGGGAAAATGTTACAGCAATGAAAATACAGATGTAATTTGTTAGATTAAGAAAATAATTCGATCAACTCTTTCTCAATCTTCAATTAAAAAACCTTCCTTAACAGAAAAAGTCTGCTTTTTAAAAAACAATTAATATTTAAACTCCAAGCTTAAGTAGCTGTGTGATACAATATTCTAAAAATGTGATACACTACAGGCACAGTTTGCAATGCAGTTCTTTAATGACAGCTAATACATTGTTATTTGATCAGTCTTATCAAGTGATTTAAGGAAGAAGCACACAGCAGAATGGCATTTGGAAAAAGTAAGTTACTTGTGACCCTGATGGGGAAGAGGGGGCAGTGAAAAAGCAGCAATGAATCATGTTTTGGAGGCTGATGTCCAGGGCTGGGCACCGAGAGGTTGCTGGAAGCTGCCACTGGCCTAAATATCACCCAAGTCACTCCTCTCCTCCTGGGTTTCCAGCTGCCCTGTACGTGGCTGCTTTTTTGAAATGAGCTGCACATTTGCAATTCGTGGCACAGTGGAAAAGTGCTGTGTGTTGGGAATAGCACCTTTGCATGCATTTTTGTGAGGGGTTAAAAGGCAATGAAGATTGAGCTCATGTATCCCAGGAACACATCTCACAGTGGTAAAGGTTCCTGGGAAAAATGCTAGAAACAGAAAAAAACTTGTCTGTTTTATGGCACTTATTTGCTACAAGAAATATATCTGATGTATCTTTCAGCCAGTGTGAAAAATCAGACATTTTTCTATCTGCTACCAGGTCTTTTTTAATTGCAAACATAGAACTTCTGGGAGTTAACTAGAGAAATTAAAAAACAGATTTCAATAACCCAGTGACCCACTGCTCAAGAGATAGATGAGGAATCAACTAAAAGGGAGAGAGAAGGATTTATTCCACACAGTTTCTTGCATGTCTTTTAAAACTATTTTAATAAATTACTATAAAATGAGGATAGGACTCTGGTTTAAGGCAGCAGTTTAAGTAATTTCTGGAATAGAAGGAAAAACCCAAAGCTTCCTTTATAATTCATTCATCATCCCATGACTTTTCTGGAAAAATGTAGAGAAAAGTATGTTGTAGTGGGCACTCTAGACACCGAGCTGCAGTGGGAATATGAGACAAGGCAAGGACACATTTTGTCAGAATCCAGAAAAGTTGAAATGAGAAATGGTGGAGCACTGTGAATACCAAAGGGTGAGATGTCTATCTGTAATTTGGAGAGAGCAAAATAATTTAGGCAGGAGTGAGAACTGCAAGGCTTTTAATGTCCTCAGCCGAGTTGGTTGACCTGGGTGGGTAGACTGTAAAAGCTGGAATGAACAAGAACAAACAATAGGAGACAAGGCAGGAAGAGGTTTGGGATCTGCACTGAACGAAAATTTCCAGCATTCATGAATGAAGGTAAACACAGTGAGATGAAAATATTACCCACCTGGAACAGCCTGTTCATATTTGAAGTTGCTGAGGTTGTGAGAGTGTTGAAACAGTGTAGTTAGTATGAGTTAGTATGGATTCTCTCTGTTCTACTTCAATCAAGAAACAGATAATAATTGGGAACACCACTCTCGTTTTTGCACTGTATGAATCCTTGCAGCTGGTTAATTTCTTTTCCTAATTTGCTAATTTATACAGGCCTTCTCTGAGAAGCAATTCCTGTTGCAGCTACAGAGTCAAGAAAATGCTTTGAGAATTCATATTTTTCTTGTATTAGTGCCCCCTCAAAAGCACATATTGCTGAATTAGATTGCTAACATAATATTTCTTTTGGCTGGGGAGGGCTGTTCCTTCTCTGCTCACTGGAGAGCTGTAACTGAAGGGGATCAATACTCCTCATGCTGCTCATACATGCCCATCCTCAAGTAAAGATTAGTGTGTTTTGGACCATAGCACTCCAAAGATTTCCATCTATTTCTAGCATTGCAGCTGACATTCTCTTGCTTCCTGATTTTAAAGGTCTAAGTCAAAATTCATTCATGTCAACAGAAAGTTTCCCATTCATTTTAATGGCCTGTGATCAGGCCCCGGAGAGAACCATCACCAAAGGGGCTGGTGCTGACTTAGAGCAAATATGGGCAGGGGACCTTGCCACAAGAGAACTGCCTGTTTGAGAGCACCTCATGTCATCTCCTTTTCTACTAAAGCGTGCGAATGACAATGACTTTAAAACACTTTCAATTTGCTACAGCTCAAGCTGATAACTGGTCAAGGTGCTGAAAAGGCAGCAGGTCCCCAGGACTGGGGTTCACTGCAGGGGAGGCTGTCAAGGAACAGCCTCCTCACAGCCAGGAACCATCCCACCTTTAGCCATGCCAGCTGACCTTGGAGGACAAATCCCCAAGAGGAGGGATGCCCATGAAGTGGAGTGTGTGGTGGGCTATGCAACACTGTGCCTGTTCTTGATACACTCCACAGAGAGACGCCTTGTTTATTATGCATGTTGTGATGTTGCTAATGTGTATCCAGTGTCTCCAATCAATGTCATACATAGCACAATAGCTCGAGAAGCAATAGAGCTGTCAACGAAGGAAGTGGTAATGGACCACAATGGGAATTTCAGTGCACAACAGAATCCATTACTGGAATGGTAATGGCCAGGATGAAGGTGGAACAACAAATGTCAAATACAAATAGATGTGTGCATGTGTGTGTGTATATATGTATATATATTTATATGTATATAATACCCATAAATACTTTTGTGTCCATAATATGTTTATACATATATACATACACACATATATAGATTCTCAAAATACTGTGTGCACTGTTGATAAGGTACATGTTAATTTACCTTGACCAGGGAAATTTATGAAATGGAGTTTTTTTCCTGACAATGTTATGATATCATCTGTGAATATGTAAATGATCTATTAGAAGCTGTGAAGATTTTGATGGGCTTTCTAGGGATTGGTCTGGATGTATGAGAACAGGGGAAATGCTGAAGGAGGGCAATGTAGAACATCAGTATTGTGAAAATTAAAAAGTAAAACATGGCAAAGAAAGTACCAAACCAAACATGTTCTAAATGGAATGTGGATGTCCAATTCAAAAGTTCTGTTTCCTAACATATATGACATTAGAAAATGTCTTGCTTCTCTCTTCTTTTAGTGCCTCTTATGGAGACTTCCTATTGAGACTAATACAATAATGTATCTACCACCCATCTGTCAAGGTTCTTACACTGGCACCCATGATTGTTGAATTAGAATACTAATATTTAATAGAAAATCATGTTTTTTCCCACAGAATCCCTCAAAACACCACAAAATAAGGTTTTCTATCACCCTTGCAAATCCTCTTTGATTTTATCTTTGTATGTTTTCTGTGAGGTAGATTTTTGTATACTGATTTCACACTATTTACTACATACATTAAACATTTTTTCAAGCTGCTATTATGAACACATTCTTTTGGTACTAATTCCACATAATAAACGCATTAGATGAGATAACACTATATAGCTTTATTACCTTACGTTTCATTTTGACACCATTCATTACCTAAGAACAGCACAACAAACAAAGAGTTAAGTGTTTAAGACATTCAGAAAATCCAGGTGCTGCACAAAGTGTTACTAGACAAGGTAAAGATTCTCCTTTCCCATGTAAGGCCCCAGAGCTGGAACTGACACCATGTGAAGGGATTTCTGTATGAGCATTACGTCTCCGTACAGGTTTTGCAGTCTTTCAAGAAGCTGTAAAATAAAGCCAAAACAGATACCAGAAGTAGATCTTGGGCCTGTTTTAAGAGGCACTTTCCAGTGGTTAATACTGTCTCACCAATGAAACTCGAGCTAATATGCCAATTTGTGTCATTACAGATCACAAGCAATTTTCACAAGACTATGGGTGTTAATTCCTTTCTCCTGGTTAAGACCCTCCTTGAGCAATTATAGTCTGCCTGCTTAACCTCCCCTGCAGCTTCAGCTCTCTAATGTGCTCTTCTCTCTTTCTTATCCTCCAGTCTGTGTTGCTGAAACCTGCCAGATACTGTGAGGCCTCACAATTTATCACATTGCTTTCACAACCATGTACATGGTTTAAACACAAATATTGTGCGTTACTGCAAAGAATATCACTTTTCTGATTCTCCCCCTTGCTACCAGGTGAAGGACTATGAAATTTTGTAAATCTTATAAGGACTTGAGAGGGAAAATTCAGTCCTTTACAAGGGATAATAAACACACTTCAGTGCTGTGGACCTTAAAACCTTGTCCTTAAGAACATCAAGCATGGATTGGTCTCAAGTTAAGCTGAGGAATATTGCCAGGTTTTGAAAGAGGAATAAAAGATAATTATCTGAGTACAATATGTATATTTAGAACTCATGGTGCTGTTGTAGTTCTGGTTTAGTCTCATTTTGCAGCTTCTGTTCCCAGATTTCCACATTTCCCTGACTGAAATGGAGTATCACTACAAATGCTAGCTAGCAATTACCACTTTCTTCTTTTTTCTTTTTCATTTGTAAAATGAGAGCAAGAAAAGCAAATTAAGAAAATATGGTGTCTTGGAAAAGCCACTTAATGTTCGAGAGTCCATCAGAAAAAGATTGTCTAGATCAAATACAGTTCTGCCCTAAAAGAAAACTCAGAAGTCCATTTGTTAGCCAGCTGAACATGCATAAATAGAAAAGCCAGGAATTATCACAGCTGGCAAAAAAACTCCCAATACCTAAAGCCAGCCAGCAGCAACGGAGGTCTCCAAGTAGCCTTTGTAGTCTTTGTTTCTTTTGTACCAAAGAGCTGACATATGGCTCTGTCAAATTGCAGATCTGCTAATCAGAACCCTCACAACCTATGAATGTTAAGGTACAGGAGGATGACAAGTTTGGTTGTTGGAGGTAATCATATCAACATGGTAGACATTTATATTAGGCTTTTCACTCAGTCTTGCACATAATAGATTTACTGAAGTAGAGCAGTGGAAGCTACCTGTGACACACCTTGGATAGATTCAAAGTACTTAACTGATCTCACAAATATTGCTGTAAATGGTGTGCTTCTATCAAAGTCTCACAAGATAAGCTGTGACCATTTACTATTTAACATCTTATCAACTAGCAGGGAGAAAACATGGACTGGTGATTGACAAAGTTTGAAGATTACACAAAGATTGGAGAAGCGAGAAATGATGATAAGAGTGCAGCATTATTCCTTAGAGAGATTAGAACCCCTTGGGAAACCAGACCCCAGTTCAAACAAAATACATTTTACTGATGCATACCTCTGTGAAGAAAGACGTTTGAGTGTGCTTTTAGGATGGGGAATTCTGTTCTGAGAAGCAATGACATCAAAAAAGACTTTGTCCACAGTGGGGAATCACCAGACAGCAACTTTTCCACACAGCACTGTGGTTAGAAAGACTAAAGTATGAAATCTAAATAAATAAACAAGGAATCACCTCTATTTAGCATTAAAGACAAGATCACTGCAAGTGATCACTGACAAAGCTGTGAGCAGTTTAAGTCCTCCAGAACCAAAATCTAAGCTGTTTTGAGTAGTCACAAGTGATGTGATATGTTTCTGTTCACATAAGTATCATCAGAAATTAAGTTTTGCTTTGGGAATACTCCACACCAGGAGTTTGGAGTGCACACTCTGTGAAAAATCACCAAAACAAGTTTAAATGTGCTGTTTGGAAGACCATGTCTGTTCCTCTTCTCCTCCAGAACTTCGTCGCCCAGCACCCTATTAGATAATGAGTGTAAACAGAAGACAAAACCAGAAGGGATCTAATTTTTCAAAAGCATACAGATAGTCACAGAACATTTCTACTATTTTCTCCTCTTGATTAAAAAGTTAGCGAACAACACTTCATCTTCTCAACTACAGCTAGATATTTAAGTTGCCTTGCAAAGATACAGCAAGAATCATTCTATTTATTTCAGATATTAAGTGTCTATCACTTTGATAACTAAGCACCTACCTGAATATTACACTTCATAATATTGAAAGAACACAGAAATGTTGCAGCACAATCTGTCTGTATTTACTCTATGGCAGCTTAATCACTGATTAAATACTGGTAACAATATGAAGATTGACGTATGAGCCACAGGAAAAAGAAAAGTTAACTGCACAAAGGTGAATTGCTTTAACTGAAAATTGTTTCTGTCCTATTCACAGCATGGGCTTCATCAAGGAAACCAAATTTCTCTTTTGAGTTGTCCCCTTCAGCTCCCCAAAACTGATCAAGTGGGGAGGGTGAACCATGATTTTGTTCACAGTACCTCTGCTGACAGCGAGAAAATCAGATATTATGCTTCAAAATACTACCCAATATTAAAAATCAGAGTTCTGAGTGGAAAGAAGATGGTACTTGCCCATTCATTGAAGGTTTAACTTTGACTGTCTCTGAGTTTACATAATTGAAAGGACACGGGATTTTCATGAAGCCTTTCAAATTCAGTCAAAACAGCTCACACTTGGGCATTTGGACTGCATTTTCACACAGTGCAAGTCATAAAAAAAGGAAATTGTTTTCCCCAAATGCCCACTATTTAAATCTGATCAGTGGAACCGATAAAGATCTAAAATATTAAAATATGGAGTTATGATACACCGTAGAAAAGAGAAAAACACATTACTAACATTAGGTTTACACTGTTTCCTATGAATGCTGACAAAAGTAGAAGCTTGTCTCATCATCCTAGAATTGATGTTGCTGGGAATTTCTGACAGGTAGAAGGGGCAGATAAGTATATAAATAAATGCACAATTTCAGAGCAAGAATAGAACCAAATTAAGTTGTTCTGAAAATTAACCAATAATTTCAACAGATCAAGCTCTTCTGTGATATACATTTAAGAATTAAACTTAAATTAGCTCTTTAAAGTGGCCATGTGATTTAATTATTCAAAATGTACACAAATTTAATGAGTTTTTAAATATTAAAACTATTCTCTATTGTCACCACTGTGAGCTCTTAATTTACAGAGCAATTAAGTCAGGACCCTCATTTATCAGTACATGTGCGTTTGTTGAAAACATAGTCAGTTTTTATTAATTGATGCTATAGAAATACTGAGGTAAAATTAATGTGTGTGCTTCAGAGGTCATGCTGGCGATAGTAGGTAGCTAGCAAGGAGCAAGACGTGAGATAAATAAGTAACTGCTGTTCCCTGATTACACTAGAGATAGCTGAAAATATTAAGTGGCACAATGGGCATTATGCTTAGCCAAAATGCTTGCAAACAAATGCCCCCTGAGTTTTCCCTGGCAAGCATCTGCCATGGCGGTAGCTGTGAAATAGGGAAACTTCAAAGCTTTAGTTTCTGATTATTAGCACTGTGTGTAGTGTAATGTTCTTACATTTTTATGTAAACTCAGCGTTGATGAGCTGAGAGGGTAGAATTAAAAAATACTTCAGCTTGCCTTTGTTCTTTGGGACACGGCTGACAGGAATGTTATCAGGCAGGAGTCTCCCGAGTGTCTATCAACTGGTGAATTACAGGGAGTGTGGGGCCAAATTTGCAAAAGAATCAGGTGAATAGCTACAGAATTGGAACACACATTTTTTCTACATTTTCCCTACCCCCACTGGTGCATCTACAAAAGCTCTGTGATGGCACAAAAACTGACTGGAAAGTAGGTTAGGCATAAATATGAGCACAGGCTGGGTGCTCAGAGATTTTGGGAGAGCACTGGTGGGCAGCAGAGCATTACCCCCTTTGTCACTTGCACTGTTGGAACACCCCGAGGCCATCCCTTACATGTCCTCTACTACCCCAGTGCTCTTTGACCAGTAAATAACAATTTATGGTAGAGACACTCAAAATAAAAAATGCAAGATGGAAAAAAAAGAGGTGAACCCATAGAATTATGGAATCGGTAAAGCTGTAAATCTGGCTAGGCCCTCCTGCTTTGGGTGGCTGTGTATGATACACAAATTTTAAAATTTGATCTTTAAAATTGTAAACTATGCTGTTATTGGGAGTCTCTTCCATGGACCCTAAAGAAAATTCAGAGTGGAAGGCTTGTGATTCCTCTGGAGCCTTTCTCATGGAAAAGCAAAGACTTCAGCTGGATAACCACTACTCGGATGCCCTCCTGTCCTGTGCTCCAATCACACCTTGTTGGTTAGTCTGTGTTAACAGGTGGGACCGGCAGGAAACTTACACTTCCTTAAGACCTCTGGTAAGGGCATATTTTTCTGCAAATCCTGGCAGCTTATTGAAAAACTTACCATCTTCTTTTTGATTGTCAAAAAATTTAAATATGTTGGAGAGAAACAATTTTCCTTTTAAGAAACCATGCAATATGTCTTTCTTATGCCATATTCTGTTAGAATATTTAATTTTTAGTTATTATTTCAGATGATTTGTCTTACATTGGGGTAGGTCAATTGATCTGTGATTCTTCAGATTGTCTGTGTGCCTTTTGGAAGACTTTGTGAGACATTATGGCCATTTTTATGGAAAAACATATTTCTCCAAATAGACCATTTTAATGTTTATTTGGAACTTTAACAATGGATGATCCCAGCTATTTTTTTTCTTTGTCAGTTTCTTTAAGATTCTTTTCTTTTGACAACTTGATCTCTGATACTGCTTTGTGTTTATTATCTGCAAATAATTGGCTTAGAGAAAGGCATCTCCATAGTGAATGCAGATGCAAAGAAATTGCTTCATTTTTATGCAATATTCTTAATTGTTCTCTTTATCTTTAGTAGTCCAGTGTCTGACCAAACCATTTGCAAGCTCTTTGAAATTGCCTATGGACCCCTACATGTGTGTGGGGGAGGGATAGAAAGGATGTACTTACAATTCAGAGCTGGGAGAGTAGTATGGAATCCCTCTTTCTGATTATTTACCAACCACCTTGTCCAACTCTTTTGCCTCCTGTTTATTCACTCCCCAACCTGTTTACTTTTCATTTGAAATATGTGGTCAATGGGCTGCTGCTGATATAAGAATGAGATATGATCCTTCCAATCTTCCTACTTATTTGGGGAGCCAAAGGTATGTTGCCCATAAATAATTTCTGATAAAGTGGTTTTAATTGCTCCTGCAGTTTTCCCTGACATGGCGTATTCTATTGAGACCAAAGCTAGATCATTTCTGATTTGGAAATGCATCAGTCTGAATGTTACTGTGTACCTTGCTTCATTTTTGCATGTGTATGTCACAGCTCCTGTATCCTGATCTAACCTGTATGTACAGTTTTAGGCCAGAAAAATAAACTCTTAGCTGCTCTGCTGCTAAGAGAAGGACAAGCAGTATTTTGACACTTCCTACAGATATAGTCTCACAGTCAGCTGGTAGAGATCCTAGTCTTATTAAGCATACAAAAAGCGTTACTAATTCTTTAATTCTTTGCTTATTCTCAGTCACAGATCAAGACACATTGTGCTAAGGGCTGTAGAGACCAAAATGTGGAGGAGGAAAAAAAAGGAAACAAAAAACTCCGTTTTTAAGCTAAATATTGTGGTAGCCTCCCAGTCCCAAGAATTTTGTACTTATTTTAAAGTATCTTCATCCTCTTTTCGTCACTATTGACCTGACTGGTTTGAGTCTGGACAAAGTCACAATAGAGGACCATGGGCACTTTATACCTAAAGCTGTCTAAAATACTCAACTTGGATTTAGAAGAGTAGACGGATCAAGTCTTCTCCAAGGCTGTTATCCCATTCAGCAAATCACACCTTTCCTTTAATACACATTGCATGAAATCTTGACCTTATTTAAAGCTAAATTTCCCCCTTAAGCTTTGCATTTTGGACTGTCTCAGGGAATTTCAAATCTTCATCATAAACTGTGAGCAAAAGTGTTCTCTTATGTTTGGGTGTCTGGGTATATGTATATGTCAGGCTACTTTTAAACAGCAAGTGACATACCTCTTTCCGGTAATTTGAGAAATGATCCTCTGCACAGATGCTTGCATGCCTCAGTGCACAGTGTGTCATGATGTCTTAATAGAACTCACACCCAAAGTGAGTGTCTGAACTGGGTGTGGAGCCAAACCATTTCCTGGTGATTCCTGCAGCCCACAGAGACTACAGGTGAAACAGAACACATAGCAAATGTCAAAGAAACAGACCTTGCTATTTCAAGGAGTTCTTGGGTAGAGAAGGACAGGTAAAGGAGGAAGACACAGAGTTGATGCGATTAGTTCAAGGCTATGCAGTGGCCCTGTGGCAGATCCAGGCAGGCAGGAATGCTGTGAACCAGGTCACGGCAACCTGCACCTCGCACACTGCCTTTCCAGGCAAAGAAATCTCTCTGCCATTAAAAATAAAGTTCAGTGCACACGTCATTAGCATGCTCCATTTACTAAGGATTTTCCTCAGTGAAAATAATGTTGGTGCAAATAGAAGGAAAGATTAAATGGCTTTGGATGGATTTGGCACCTGCTTTTCACTGTTAGTCTCTATTTCTTTGGTCTGTGGTGCATTAACAAAGATGCGCAAATATTCAGCCTATAGGCCTAATGAAAAACAGAGAGCTACAGCACAGCGATGATGTTGCTTATCTATGTGACCCCTAAAGAATATGACATCTCACTGCAATATATACTTTCCCATCTGCTCCAAGCAGGATGGTACCCTCTTCCTCATGACATCTTTCACTGCAACCAAGTTCCTGACTAAAGAAATAAAGTGACTCCATCCATTCCCAGCAGTTAAGGTTAAAGAGATGCACTCTGTTTTAAATCTCTGCTGCTAACGCTCTCTTGACCTTTGACTCGCCTTAGCATGGCGAAGTTTGATGGGCCTATGCCAAGCCGTCTTCTGTAACCCATGAGTTGGTTAATATACTCCCATTTCTCATTCAGACAGCCTACAGAGGCAAAAAAGGCAGCAGGGCAACAAATGCTGTCTCCTGCAAATGCTCTGTAATAAATTGTTCTTTCAGTAGTGCAGAAGACAGATTTTTCTTTCTTTTGCTTCTTTCCTCCTTTTGCACAGAAGTCACCAATGGAAAGCTGGCTTTCCCACCTGGCCCCATCTGACTCTGCCCATAAATTTGCTTGTGCAATGCCTGTTTACGGGTCGCTGCTGGAACACGGAGACGGGTGCATTTTCTAAGCACCGGGTAGATAATCACAGTAATTGATGTTTGGAGCTGCTCACTCCTAGGAGCATAGGGTCTCTTTCTCCCAGTGAGGCCCTGCTCCATGTTATCAGTCCAGCCCATAATTAAATATCACTGTTTTACAATATGTTTCAGGTTCCTTAATGAGTCTAAAGCAGAAATAGTCACCTCTTTCCCCTTTGAGCTTTATTTGCTTGTTATTAAACAATGTTATTGAGCTGCCTTCTTTCTCTGTGTTGCCAAACCTGCATCATTTCCGTTTTATAATTGCACAATTAGAGTCAGTGCTTTGCTTTCATACATCAGCAGGACCAGAGAGAGAGAGAGAAAGAGAAAAAAAATCAGGTGTTCACAGACAACTCAAATGCATCTTATTTTCATTAACTACCAGATTTTGCAAAATGGGAAGCTATTTATCATGATCTGTTTTCTACCACCAGCCACCCCCACCACCCCACTCTGGTGACTTTCACTGTGACCTTGTGCTGTATTGTTAAGGGTCCAATTTGCTCATTGTTACTTGCCTGCATAATTCTATGCACCTCCCCCACCATCTTTTTTTTTCCCAAGCAAAATCCAGTCATTTATATTCTGAGACTAAATGGTATTCCTCCTCCCCTACAGCCTCCCCCAAAAAGGAAAAAAAAATAAAGCCCTAACAAGCTGTATAACACTAGTAATTCCTTCTAACAAATTTCCACAGATCCCCCCCCTCCTTACACACATGCACACACTGTCTCTCTCTCTCTCACACACATACTCTCTCTCACATGCACACCCTTAAGCTGCTCTAAGCAGTGTATTAAGTAGCTGAAGAAAATCCATTCACATTCTGCTGTGTCGCTTTCTTCTCAAGTCATGAACCCATCACAGACTTTTTCTAGCTGTAGGTTGCCACGGTGAAGATTTACAATGCCAGTTATTCATACATCTGCCTTCTCTTTTTTCCCCCCTTATTCTTAAATCCCTTGGGCGAGGGCAACCTTGATACTGAGACTCGTAAAATTCATGCAGGCTTATCATCCTTGGTGAAGGCTCCAGGCATGCATTACCGTATCCAACTGCCTGCTCACTGCCATGACAGAACTGGGCCTATAGCTTTTACTTCTAACAGGCAAAATATGTAGTAATGTGCTAAATAGAAAAAAAAGCTTAAATGTTTTGAAGAAGAAAACAACAGCTAGTATTATCAATTTCTCCTAATGATTTTAAATTTCTTTTATTTATTCTACCCCCTATAGTAGCTAAATTTGAAACCTGTTTGGTTTTTGTAGGGTTTTTTTTAAAGCACCCTTTCATTTGTATGGAATAGTGTTCAGAAAGTCCAATCACACTGCAGTGGGGAAGTGCAGTACTAATACAGCCTCTGAACTCCACATCAAAGTAATGAATGCACCAAATCTGGAATGAATTCTAAATGTAAATTTTAAAGCCTTTTCCTGATTTTTTTTCTGATTTTTTTTTTTGTATTTTTAAAGACTTGACATGAAAAGAAATATTTCTCAGAAAGGAGGTGGAGGGGAGATGAATGCATTGATTTTACAAAATAAAAACAAAAAATTGAAAGCAGAAGAACCCAACAAATTGAAAGTGTTCAGTTACAAAGTCAGAGGTCAAACATGAAGTCTGCCAAAATGCTAATCACTGTGATTATAATTTTGGTATAACCATCATTTGCTAGAATGTTAATCACATTTTTACATATATTTGTTCTTTTCTAAGGATTACTGCTACAGAGTGTTGGGGAATCCTCTATAGGGAGTTCAGGTGTGAAAATCAGAAGGGTTTTTTTCAGAGTTTGTTTTTTTTCTGTATTTTCCAAAAGCCAAAATCATGCTAAAACCACTCAAACTTTCAAGAAAACAGATTGCTGGATGCTATGTTTAAAGACCTGCACAACTCTTCTGCATTTTTTCCGTGAATATGTGCAGTTCTAAGTCTATTGTTGCATTTTACTATGCTTTGAAATTGGTCACAATTTTAGGAAGCTGAACAGTGCATCTGAACTATGAGCATCTTAAAAAAAATCTTTCAACACACTTATGCCTGTCCAAGTGAAGTCAACATAGCTAGAATGGGTGAGAGTTACAGTGAAAAAATATGACGATGGAGTGCTGCCTTCAGAAGATTGCCTAGGTGTGTGGCAGAATTTTTCTGGAAAATTGTGACTTGTAGCTTCAGAAAGAAGTAGTTTTGAAGACACAAGATTATTCAAAGAAAAATGAAACCTCATGTCCTTTGAGAAGTCACACCCCATTATCCTCATCCTTTTTTCCCCTTTTGCGTTTTATTGTTGCTTTAAATGTTTCAAAACTGTTTCAGCCATTATGCTGTCAAAAGCGTCTTTTCAATCGCAGATCCATATCTTCTGACATCCTAAGACAGCTACGACAGAAAGGAAGACTTGTGTTGATGTTACTCAGTCAGCATTAAGTTGTCACAAGTGCTGTCTCACTTCATCTTGGTAGTGAAGCTCAGAGCCCACTCATATCACCATCTGCCTGCACAGAGGTAACATCCTCTTTGCATGATGAAGCACTATTTACAGGGCTCCACTCTCAGGTCCACAGGGCTCTGACAGCAGCACATCCTACTCAGCATGCCACCTAGAATCACCTGGAAGCAGCACTTCTCAGTGAAATAGCAAGACTTCTTATTCTTTGACTCAGAGACACAGTGCAGCTCTTCTTCCACTTAGATTGGTCTTTGCAATTACTGTAGTTACCTTGGGGTCATTCATCTTTCCTGGCCAGGGTAGTGCTTTTTGGCCACCTCTTTCCCACAGAAGGGAGCACTCCATGGTGCGCCCCAAGTGGAGGTTCACTTGCCTTACTTAGAAACCACAGGGCAGGGGAAGAGTTCTGTTCATCCAACAAACCTTATGCCGATTTACACTAGGAAATGTCTAGCCGCAAGTGCAGGTCTTTGCATGAGGACATGTCCCTGGTTCCCACAGCAGACGTGCTGCTGTTGGGGTGTCTGTATTCTAGGTGTGCAATATGAGCTCAAACTCTTTGGAGGGATGGAGATGCACCTCCAGTACCTGCAGTAGGGAACGCTTTTTCTTAGAGAGGTATCTGCTGGTATCATGATTCCACCAGGCTTCTTGCTGATGCCCTTTTATAAGCCAGTGGGCTTATAAAAACCCTTCATGCACAGGACACTATGCAATCAAAGTGTCTAGCAAAGCAACCCCCTCATTTATCACAGGCCTCTCAGTAGCCTGCACTGAGCTTTAGACTGTAAGTAAAGAGACCAAAAGCTACAGCTACAAACTGAAACAGGAAAGAAAAGAAAAGAAAAGAAAAGAAAAGAAAAGAAAAGAAAAGAAAAGAAAAGAAAAGAAAAGAAAAGAAAAGAAAAGAAAAGAAAAGAAAAGAAAAGAAAAGAAGAGAAAAAAAGGTTTTGAGGGCATCACAAAGTCCTTAAGTTCCTGCAGTAGCAGAACTGGCTGAAAGCCTGAGTTCTTCAAGAGTGTAGGAGTTACCAACACTACTTGCTGCCAATTAGTCTTTGTATGTGTTGAATATCCTCCCCCAATCTGACTTACAAAGGACTCACCTCCCAGATATTTCAACTAGAAATCCAGGCTGTTTAGCTCAAGCAGCAAAGAAACTCATGTTTTTTCTCTTGAAAGGCTGTAGTCCAGCTGATATGGTAAGCATTGAGAACCACAAGTGCATCTGTGACACCTCCCACCAAGACACTTTTTTCCTGGTAGGATTTTTTTCTAACAGCAGCAGAAGCTGATACCAATGCTCAGTGAATTTGGCCACATAGTTTTGTTTCTATAAGGACTAGCACTAAGCATAAAAACTTGTTTTCCCAGTCAGTGGGCTTGATGGTTCCCCAGTATTGTTTCCTCTTGCTGTTGTCCATGTCCTCTGAATGATCCAATGGACAAGACTCTCTAAGCCATTAGACAAGACTATAAAACAAAGACGACTTGTCAAAACTCCTTTCCATTTAGAGATAATTAACCGAAGGTATTTCCCAGCACCATTCCATTCCTGTATTCCATGTGGACACTTGATTCTATGTTGTGGTACCCGGGACAAATAGTCAAGAACTTTCAGTGCAGAGATTCTATATATTGTTGAATATTAAATTACATTTAAAGCCCTCAGAATATGGGAATTGCAGGCTACCAGAAGGAAGAAGCAGATAGATCCAAAAATAAGAATCTGAGTAATTTCTTCTGAATCAGTTTGCTTTCTCAGGCATATCCCTTATTATTAGTTAACAGTGTGAACTGGTGCTAGCTTTAATTATTACTCTTCAAATTCTGTTTTCATCCTGCTGCATCCCTAATGCATTGTTTTTTGAAAGATTTTTTAAGGTAAAGTGGTAAAGGAAAGTACATGTAGCAAATTCTGTGGGTTTGTTACACACAGGGTCTACTAAACTGTGAAGATACACTGAAAAGGGGAAAACACAAAAAGAGGAAAATATCCCAAGCTTGAATCACTATTGTGTTGGCATAATTTTAAGTTCCTAAAAGGCCAAGGAGGATATGATGCTGTTCATGGTATCTCATTGGAAATTATTTTATCTTATTATCGTAGGCAAAAAATTGAGGTAATTCTCTAGAAGCTATCACTCCTCCACCTTGTTTAACAGTGTATGAATATGATAGATCTCTGGCTTCAGGGAGCTGAGGCCAAAGACAAGATGCATTTTCATCAGGTAACCTAGAAGATTGCTTTACATGTTGAACATGCTAGGGAAAGAAGGGATTTCTGGCCATAGGAGCTCAGCAAGGCTTGCAATGATCATGGTGCTCATGATGTTTCAACAACTGCTTGCATTTTTACTTTACAATAGGGCTGACAGTCAGCACTGAAAACCAGATCTACTGACCAGCTAATAGATTTCTGAAATGTCATATATGAGAAAACAGATATAATTGCATCTGGCCATGCAGAGGAATTTCTTTCATATACTTTGTTTACTACAGAAATCCAGCTTTTCGAGTGGAGGAACATGTTGGTCTCTAATACCAGAGTCCTTCTTAGTAGTTGCAGAATTATAAATAGTAAATATCTATCATTTTAGTCCATAGAGTAAATAACTATGAATGGATATAGTAGTAGAGTTTTGACAAAGTGGCTTGCACACTGCAGCATCCCTGTTTTGGCAGTATGGTGTTTATGTCATAACAGGAAAACCAGAGTGGCTCCATG
This sequence comes from Dryoscopus gambensis, assembly GCA_013389985.1. Lineage (NCBI taxonomy): Eukaryota > Metazoa > Chordata > Aves > Passeriformes > Malaconotidae > Dryoscopus > Dryoscopus gambensis. The sequence continues at coordinate 51,811 of WEIT01011768.1, forward strand.
GAAGCCTACAAGTCACAGAACACTTAATACCATTTCAGCAATGACTATGTAATCAAAAAAGTTATTGTGAATCTCAAAAAGACTTTGTTGCCTTGAAGTAAAAGAGTGAAGAGTAGAGATTTGAAAGTTTTCACTTGTTAAAAGCAGGAAGATTGAGGATTAGGCTTGTTTGTCATCTGTTCAGATGTTACAGTTGTAGCGTTCCACAAGCTGGTTGTAGTCACTCAGAATGAAAGCATAAAATTCACTATCAGTCTCTATCCTTAATAGATAACAGCCTTTTTAAAGGTAATGTTCTCTGATAAATGTTGCCTCATGGTGGGTCTCCTAGTTCATTGAGATCATTTGCACATTTAGAAATGATTACAAGCATTTCTTTTACAGAATACAGTAAAAAGCCTTCCAACAGTTTAGCAGATATGGCTCAAGAATGTCTTTCCCTTTTAGATGTTCTGTGTATGGTAGGTGTGATTGTTTTGTTCTACATTTTCTGGTAAATAGGGTCTTAGAAGTGCAGTATTTTGTTTCCTTCCTGAAATTTACTTGGGTAACTTGCCTTCATTTTGGAGGCTGCACTTCAAGATAGATTTTGTCAGAAAGCCCAGAGCCTTTAGGCTTGGTCCCTTGCCATATATCAGTAATAATCCATTTTTGCAGGGGTCTCTATATGCTTTTTTACCATTTGGATTGGGGTTTGTTTCTTTGTTTTTCTTTGTTCTCTGTCCCACATTTTCTGTGTATTTATTTCAACATCACAAAAATGTAAAACTAGCAGAAAAAAGAGAGAGAAATAAGACAGTTGATCATGGACTTGAGGTTGTATTCTGTAAAGAAAATAAAGCAAGATTTTTCACAGCTTTGTTTCTGCAATGGAAATTTAGAGCAGCGCCAATCAGGTATTGTAACTGCATGGGCCTACTTTGCACAGTTTGTTTCTGAGGTGTAACACACTGAAGAATCAGGCCCTCAGGAAACATTTGCCATCATAGGTGGCTTTAAAAAGCAACATAGCCACCCTTTGAATTATGGGCATGTCACAGGTGGGCTGGAAAGAAAGATAGGAAGGACCTATCCCTGTTTTCCTCCATGATGCTTTACATCAGGGCTTTTAGAAAGCCAAGGATGTTAAGTGTAAGGCTGCTGTTTGAATTTATATTGGCTTTTAATTCCAGACTGCAGAGGGGACAAATATGGCTTCTGTCCATCTTGGCTCTAACTTCCCTGCCCTTAGCAATAATAATGCTTCTTTTCTTCAAGTGTTTACCCATAGGAGTAAATTTTGTTGACTAGATAGCATTTGATGTATAGGTTTTTGAGATTAAAATGTACTTTTTAGAGCAGGGACTATGTTCTTGGCCCATCTTTTGTAGCAGCCTTGCACATCCATACCTCTGAGTAGAAAATGAATATAATGTATACCACATACTGTTCATATACTTATTTTTATACTTGTATACACCCCTGAAAATGTATGCACATATGAGGAGAAATACAGAGAAAATATATCAATATCTAGATATTTAAAATTTGTGGATGGAACATAGCTCTTTGCACTTGGTATTTCATTTATTAAACTTTCAGTGACACTGTCTTGGAAAGTGATCATTTTGGCTTCAATTTGTTTATTTGCATTACACAGCACACCTGGTAGAAAGGATATTTAAGTAGTGAAGGACTTGCAGCATTAGTAATTAATAGATCCCATTATGCTAACTCTCATGAAAGTTTAGGACATCTTAGATGCTAGATAAGAGATGGATAATTTGAAGTAATTTTCCTGTAATCATGCCAATCACTTCAGCAAAGTAGTTATTAAATGAAATGGTATTATGATGAATTATAGGACATCTATTGAATATCTTTTCTTATCATCTACTTACAGTGCCTGGTGCTGAAAAGAGGTAAACATGTGAATGCTCCTTCCTAGTAAAATATGCACACTTCTCACTGTAAATAATAGTTTGTTTAGCAAACCTTGTTTTTTAATGAGGCCTAGAGACACATTTGTACCTCATACTCTTTGCTGCTCTGGAAGATCCTCTAGTTTTACTTTGTCTTTAAAGGTGGATATTAGCAAGAATGAGTCACCTCTGATGACAAGGAATTTTTCTAGTTCAAATTTGCTGAAGTGATTAAATATTATTTATCTAATTAAATGCTCAAAACAGATCATTATTGAAAGGAATAAATTTAGTGGATTTGTTGAGCAGCGTTAGCTGAAATGTAACTGCACATCATTTGACTTTTTAACATTTTATTATATCTAATAAGTCTTTCTGTGCTTAATTAAATCAACTTATTTTTTACAGCTAATTTAACATGATTTCATTTCAGTTACAGCTTTTGCATCAGATATGTAGAAAGCCAACTCTATACCAAAACTAAGCTTCTGCTACTCAGGTGTTCTGCTGTACTTTTACCTCTCTAGCCAGTACTGACATCCAGAATATTTTGTAGGGTTTTCTTATCTTTTACTGAGAAAGGTTACTCATTTGTTAATTATAATCTATTTCAAAAAACACAGTAAAAAAAATTATACCATATGGTCATAAAACATTTAATAATTCTGTCATATGTAACAAGCTCTGAAAATCAACCTTTTTTCTTGGCATGGGACTTTGCCTGGTGTCAGAAAATGCCAAACAGGAAAGTAAGATTAATTCTGCTCATGGCTGCCCCAGCAACTTAATCTTCATGTGTTTGGACAAAGATAGCAGTAGACCTGCTAGTGAGCATAAAGCTTTCATTTATCCCAGGGTACACTGTGCCTACGTAGTTTTTGCATATTGTTTAAAGACTTTTGAATCTGATTTTGTTGTTCTATTAAAAACAATTCATTGGCTTCATCCTTTTAAAACTTCTGAGAGATTTTGTCTTTTTTGCTGAACAGTATCCCACCGTGGGTTGGGAGGTGAGAAATTCAGTCAGCCTGCCAGTGATTGCAGTTGGCTTGAATCAATGTCACTCCCTTGACTTCAGTAGGATTATGCCTGGACTACACTAGCATCTATGAGCTCAAAACCAGACTGAGGACATCTCTATATCAACTAAAAAAGGGTTTTTACATTTTTTAGTCAGCCTGCTCACTGTATAGCTGATCCCACTAAGTTGTTTTTAAAGCCACCGTCTCTTCAAAATATAAATGTATAGAGCCAAACTCACTAAGTGTATGGGAGCTTTTGATAGATGATTGTCTAATCTGAATATCTATTTTTCCCTCCCAAACACCTGAATATTCTTCAGAAAAGCTTGGGAATGCTTTTAAAGCTAGCCCTAAAGCAGAATGAATTTCTGCATAGTGCACAGTATCAGGTTTTAGCAGCGTTATCAGTTTTAACTTAAATAAAAATAAAATCACCAGCAGTTTTAAGCTCCTGTGTGAAGGACTGCACAAAGATACATTTTTGCCCATGTACATTTAACACATTATTATTCCTGTGGTGGCTACCAATAACAATTTCTGTATATAGAGAAAACTGCCTAACACTTGGTCTTAAATTCCCCAGAGTAACTGTTCATGATCACAAATTTGGCTAAAGGATTTTTTTCATTATCCTCAAACATTTCCTTTCACCTCCAACCTCTAGGCAGAGCCATCGCTTTCCCTTTAGACCGGGGAACATAAAGCCATGGGGCCATAGGGGCTGGCTGTGCCTGACCCCGAGGGCCCTTCTGTCAATCACTGCCTCCCCATCCCTTGCTCTCTTTCACACCAGGCAGCTGTACCCATCGCTGTCAACCAGGTAACAACCAGCAAACAATAGAGGCCTGAATGCCTGGTCTAGACACTCTTTTAGCCACTTATTTGCTGCTCTTGGCAGCTGTTGAAGCATAAATAAGCAGTTTGTAATCAGAAAGCTGACATCATTGCAGCTCAGCTGAGAGGGGGAATTGTTGCTGTGCACTGAGCTGCTTTCCTCCCTTCCCCCCCACCCCAGCCCCCTCCCTCCTTCATTTTGTGACAACAGATTCTGGGGTGGGGATGCAGATTTCTGCTAGGCTAAGCTGGCTTTTCTTCTTATTTCTAGACTACAATGATGTAGGTTGCAGAAAATGGCATGCGTGAGGCAATGTACTTTGCAACTTCCAAAATTGAAAAGAAAAAAAACCATCTGCAAATAAAAGGTGGAGTCCTGTCCTACTCCTTCAGAAAGCACTTCAAGCCTCACAAATGTTTTGAACTTGAAGGGTAATATTTCAATAGATTGACCATAAACTAGAAAGATTGGCACAAAATGTTTCCCTGTCCTAACTGGTATTTTTACCCCTCAGCTTTCTTTTTCACCCTCTGCAAAGAGAGAGGAGGTAAAAACAGTCATACCAGAAGTGAGCGAACACTTACTAACAAACTCTGTTTTGTGCCAGTGTGCCTCTGTTCCTGCTTTTGAAATGCCCAGCTATGCATCTCCCATCGCTGCAAACATTTGTTGTTCAAGTACATTTCATACACTTTTAACACTTCTTTTTTTTCAACTTTGGGGCTCAATCGTAAACAAGTTCACTGGGCGAATTTGACACAATATTTGAAACTCAAGCTGGGTTCCTCGGGAAGGATTGGTGGGGCGAGACACGTGGCAGCGCTGCTGCTCCCTGACTGGGGGAAGACGACAGCATACTCAGTGCAAATATTTGCACATGCAAATTTAGAATTCGTTTTCCACAAACACTCGCATGTATGACTTTCAAATTAGCTTTCTGCAAGCATTCATGCTGCTAAGAAACTCTAGTTCAAATATTCATATAAAGTGAACATAAAAGGGCCAAAGGTTTAGGTGATTTCTTTTTTTAATTTTTTTTTAAGAAAACAGCCACCAAGTGAATATTCATGCCAAAGTCTTTGCAATGTTTGCCCAGTTCTGTTGTTTTCTGACTGTCCTCCTTTAATATTGAGAACTGATATGTGTTCATGTGGTACAAAACAACAATGGTAGATTATGCTGCTTCAAACATATAGTTAAAACATAAACTTTATACTCTGCAGTGCATTTAGTGCTCCTTATTGATAGGAAAGTAAAGCAGAGCGTGTAACCTTTACAATATTTAATCCATACTAAGTCCTAGAGGTTTTTCCTGAGTTTCCTTCAGTCTGTTCTGGTGATGACTGTGGCAATAATGGGAAAGAGGCAAAGGGCTTTTGGAAGGCCTCCCCCCCCCCAACATTGTTTGTTTATTTTTCTGTGTGCACGTAATGCATGCCATCAGTAACGGAATTGAGCTTTCTTATTCTTGTGGAGCAGAGCTCACATTCCACCAGTGATGTCTCAAAGTCAGATCTGACTGCCTGTTGGTACATGGAGTCAGGATGAATGCCAGTGTCTGTGGGGTTCACTAACTATCTGAAATATCTTCAGGTAGCTCTGTCTGTCTCTGGTTTCAACAAGAAAGAAGGCCAGTTCAACGAAAATATTGACTTTGTATCTCCCAAAGGCTTTCTAGTATTAGTTTGCTCTAAGTAGCTCATGATTTAGAGTACAAAGGCATTTCCAGAATGCATGTTTAACAAAATGACATAGCAGATAATTGAAATTTATTTGCAATTTTCAAACTACAATAAACACAATTCTCCTTTTCTTTCATTAATAATCGCACGGCTAATGCATAACAATCCCTCTGCAGCTTTTACAAGCAAACTTGAGCTGCTGTGTTGTAATAGCTGGAAAAGTTAATGTAGCTTGAACAAGGTTCCTAATTGTCCCTGTCTCTGTCATATTTGTCTACTTGAATGGTCCTAAATACCACAGCGATTAATTACTACAGAGCAGGTATTACAAGATGTTATCATCCTTCCCCAACTGTCTGGGTGAATGGAGAGAGGCAGTAGATTGTTGCAGTGTTTCATCTTTGCACTTCCTGTAAGGCACTTTAACCAGAAGATTTAATGTGTCAAAGTTAACTGCGTTCTCGCACAGATATTCACATTCTAATTAAAGATTAAGAACGTAGTACATTACACTGTGATTTGTCATACATGGCTTGTTAAATAGGAAACCTACCGGGATTCCCTAACATTTTATAAACATTATTCAGGGCTTTTAATGTGGGCAAAGGAAAAGATTATTCAGCTGCTCTGCAGAGTAGGAGGCAGGTCATTTTTACCTCACCCCCGCCCCCCCATCTTGCCCAAGCTTCCCCTTTTCCAAATAAATAAATAAGAAAACTCAGGTGGTTTTCAAACTGGAATTTTGTTGAGATATCTTTAAACTATTTATCTTCCCAGCGTGCCTGTATGCACATGGATATATATATAGAGATAGATAGATAGATAGATAGATAGATAGATATACACACACACACACACAGAGATAGCTATATATAATATATATGTCTTAATTATTTTTTGACATTTTTCAACTTTTGCTGTCAGCTATGTAAACTGAGGTAGGAAGTCTTTGTTTGAATTACAGTGGCAAAGGAAGGAAGAAAGATGAAACAGTTTTTCAATATGCAGAATGTGCTTTCAGATTATTCTAGCAATGCTGAGCAGCGTACCACTTCCAGTATTAGTAGCAGAGGACTGGTTCACATTCTTTGATTGCCTGAGGAATAAATTAATGAGGTTACTAGAGACATTGAACATTTGCATATTCACGGATGCTTATTAGGTATAAAGTGAATGCCAGGTGCATTGAATTTTGGGAATACTAGCTATGTATTTGGTCTTCTATTTTTAAAGCAATCACATCTTTCTTTTTCCCTAAAGTGGGAAGTTCTATGAGGGGAAAAAAAGCAGCACTTGTAAAAATAATAACACTCCAAAAAAATCAAATTAATTCAATATAGATGAAGCTTTGCTATAAGATATGCATCAGAATAAATAAGATACAGCATGAGGCTAGGGACTATCTGAATATCTTGTTTGGAACAACAGTTAGGATGATTACAAATATAAAAACAGTTGTTCCAAGACATAAGGAGAACAAATGTTATATTTTTCACTGTGCTCCTTATGGATTTCTAGCTTTAAATAGCAAAAGGAGAACTCATTATGAAGTTACCTTCCATGATGTCCAATGCTTAATTTTTAAAACACCAATATTTTCGCACATTTTGCCCCAGCAAGTCTCAAACTCAGGCTGCAAAGCACAGGAGATAGAATTACAAAATTTTCTTGACTGTTTCTCTAAGGAGTATCTGCACATGGTTGCATTGTTGTCAGTGACTTCCGTCATTGCAGCGTGAAAGCACATTGTGTGAATGATTTGCTCTGTATCTCATTATTGCTGCAAGTTTTTATCTGTATTGTTTATTTGGGATCTTGCATTTTTGTGTTCTGAAAGATTTTATGGTATTTGGTTTTTTGGGTTTTTTCCATCCCATTATTTAGCTGGCCATAAGCTAGAAAAAGCACAGCATTAGCACTGTTTGTTCCAGCAGAGAAATATCTGTCAATTGAAAACATGTATTGTTTGTGCTGCCTTTTGCTTGTCTTTTACAGTGTAAGCACCAAGCATGTCCGTATGCACAGACCTCAGGCTTACATGCCCTGCACACAGATAAATACAGACACACGTTCCCACACAGATGTACACTTACAAAATTATTGGTATCACCTACTTCCAAGTAGCTGGTGTAGCAAAATCAAGCAGTGATAAGTGTTTTCTATGGATAATAATATGTATCTACAAACAGGCTCCCTTCTGCCCCCTTGTTTCACAGAATACTGTGCTCAACTTCCCTTTCCTGGATGTTGCACTGTGCTGATCACTGCCCTGCCTCTGCAAATCCTATTTGAAAATCTCATTTGCAGCATAACTGACAACAAAGGCATTACACGGTGTATGCCCTGCATTTTCTGCAGACTATTCCTTGCCTTTGTAAGTTATTTCTAACTTCTTATGAAAATACTGTGTGATCAGTTGATGATCTTTTTTATTTATTAATAGTCTGTAAAATTAAGTGTGTCTAATCAAAGAATGGGCCCTTTCTTAAAAGTGTAAGGTGGAATGCATTAGATCAGTGGTAAAAAAAGCAGATGTTCTTTACTGCAGTAGGCCTTTCTTTAGGTACTCTAGGAAACAGGGACTTAAAAATTACATTGAAGAGGATTTTGAGGTGCGATCACTCCCAGCCACTGCAAGACACAGAAATCCTCTTGAGATATACATTTTCCCTGCATTTGTTTCCAAACTGTAACTCTGTTCCATGATTAAAACAAAGAAAATAAGAAAAATTATTTGATATTTCAGTCTCTCAGGGCAGCTTCTGAATAATTACATGCAAAGTGATCTATTATGTATTTATTGAAAATAGTATTGCAAAGCACAAATGTGTAATTTTTTTTTTTCAGGATGGTCATTTTTTAAAACATCCTTGGTAGCTGCTTCACTAACGTCCAGGGGTTTTTACCATCCACATGGCACAGATTTTTTTGATTATGTAGATTTTTTTTTCCTCCTCTATTGCAGTTTCATATGCAAAGCATGCATCAGCCACATCCATGCTATCTCCTAAAGCAGTCATTCTGAAACCCAATCTGGGGACAGTGCAGACTAAATAAAATTTCATTTTCATTTGGCCTCCCGCTGAGAATGGGACTGCTTTGTTTCAGCCGACAGAACCAGCAAGCCAGAAAGGTATGTCCTGTTTTGCATGGCTGATGGTGTGACTTGAGGATCACAATCAGGCCGTTCATGCTCTCAGGGCTCGGCATCTCATCCACATCCTGTACTGTCTTTCTCTTTTCCTTGCCATTTGCTTTCCTTCTGTGCCGCCTGCCGTCTACCTGCAGGGCAAAGCTATGGCAGACCCTCGCACTATTGTTTACTTTGGCATATGTTTAATAGCTGCATGGCTGTTTCNTCTTAGGAAACATTTAACAGCTTTGAAGGACTTCAGTTTTCATAGCCCTTTAGAGATGTTTAGGCAGAAAAGCAGTCGCATGTTACAGTTAGTAGAAAAAAAATAAATAAAAACACTCTTAAGAAGGGGTCTGGCTGCTTTGCCATCTCCACATGCCTTGCAGTTACAGCTGCAGTGTTTGGCCTGGGAATATCAGTATTTCTTTCTCTAAATATTAGTGTTTATTTAAAGCCAGTTTGCCTTACAGGAGACAACGTACAGCACTTTCCTTGCTGCTGCTGCCCCATCTTATAGAGGAGGTGTTGGCACTGGGGAATGACCTCTGTTTTAGCCTCTGGAGCATCTTTTGGACAAGGCAGCAGGACCTCTGAAAGACTCCTTATGATGCAAACTTACTCCTCAAAAGTTTATTTCTCTGATAAAACTGTGCTATCCCCATCTGTGATTATTTTTGAGGGGGAAAAAAGTTTTTCGTGTGAAATAAAATTAGCATAAAATTTACCTCAAAAAAGGGGCAAATTTCAGTTTTGCCTACAGTTTATTTTAACATGGAAAATGTCCTGTTTTCTCAGTAAGGTAGACTACAATTATAACTACAAAGAAAATTCAGTTCTTTAAAAAAAAAAAAGTAGCATGTTTTATAGAGAACTGACATCATATGCAAATTTATATCTTCATGGTGATTTACAAACACAAAATTATGATTTTTGTGTGCAACATGCCTTTGTGGTAGGTGATATTAGTAACAGCAGGTTATTCAGCAAGGTCTTATGGAATATAGATGGCCAATTATAACACTCTCTGCTCAGTTTAGCAAGTTTTGTTCCTAGCTTTTATATATTCCTTCAACTCCACACCTCATCAGTTTCTGAATCTCCAAGGTGGCCAGGGGTGCAGGCCCTTGGCAAAACCACACAGATCCTTGCATGGCAGAGTCTTGTGACTCAAAATTCTCTTTCTTCCTAGCTTCTTTAATTAAAAAATTAAAAAATAAAAAAAAAAAAATGTGGGCTGGGGAACAAAGGCAGATCCAAGCAAAGTTTGGAGGAAAAGAGGTAAAAATAAGATGACTCATTGGCCTCTGTGTAAGGGAGGGTATGCCAGATTTGAGTTTCATCTACATACATTCACTTTGATAAACTGCTACAGGATTTCCTGCACCTGGCAGGATCCAGCCCTGCATGTTCTGTTACTCAGAGGTACTTACAAAATCAAATGGAGTTTAAGAGCAACTTAAAGAAACTATCTGTAGTGATGTCATATTTTCTTTAAAAAATTTGAGACTGTAAAGAAACTATAAAACAGCTAAATTTATAAGAAACAAGAGCTACAGCTTTTAAAAAGGATTCAGTGGGGAAAATGATCAGTTCTGTGGCTTTTCACTCAGTATCTCTAATTCTCCTGCTTTACCCCTCAGGTATGATTGGGAAGTTTTCCAAGTTACCAACTCTGCATTTTAATCAGAGTTTACAAAAATTAATTCCAACTTTACATTTACCATAATTTCATTTTAACAAATAAATACAAGTTTTAAGAGAAACTAAACTCAGTATTTTATGACAGAATATCCCAGTTCATTTATGTCAGAACTCACAGTCCTGGCAAGATTTTTGTTGCACAAAGAGTATTTTACATTATGTCAATAGCTGAATTGAAAATAAAAATAGATTAAATAAATGGTTACACATGTATCAGTTGGAAACATATGAGATTTTTACATAAAATACTCAAGGAAATTAACAGAAGTATTGTGTCTTTATTTGTGGAGATGAACTACTTTTTAACAAGCGACATTCATTATGGCAAAGTAAAATAATCTTAACTCCAGAATGTGCTTACCGTTCTGCATAGCTTTTTTATTAATTATCTAAGTGCTGTATTTAACCAGGAATTAATGCAAACTTTATTCTGGTGCTCTTAGGAAATCAGAGTTCCTTTTTTAGGGTGGTTTATTAGAGCTATATCTTGCAGCCATATTCTGGATAAGTAAAAGAGATCAGTGGGTTTTGGAAGTTAGTCTTGCATTTATCACTTCCTGTCATGGTTTAGCAGAAAGAAAACTGTAAAAATATCAGCCCAAAGTCCAGAAACAAAGACTTCATTCTTTGATAGACATATAAGGTTGCTGTCAGTGGACTTCTTAGAGTTATTCCTTATTTATATTTGTGGCTTAAGGAAGGAATCAGATCCGAAATCCCAAATCAGATACCTCTAGCACACTATAATTGAAAGAGAAAAAAACCCCAAAAAACCAAAACAACATACCAAACCAAACCAAAAAATCAACATACTTGGGCATGTAAGCCCATACTTACATATGTTACAATTTTTTAATGCAAAGNTATATATATATATGTATGCATGTGTAAATGTCTATGTACAAATCCAGGGAATGAGAGAGAGAGGGGTGGAGGACACTGTCACCAAAGTTCCTGGGCCCCACCAATGTCACACGGGCAAGTATTGTTATTGCGACATATAGAAGACAAAAGCCTATATGATCTGTGCATTTGCTGATCTCCAGCCTATCTGAATTCCTCAGCAACTTCTCAGCTGATTGTCTTAGGAAATTCTCCTAGAACAAAGTCATGGTTGTCTGATGCTAATATCTGCTTAAAAACTTGCTGAGGTCAATAGGATCCCATATATGAAAATTTGACTGGAAGATCAGGACCTAAAGTTTTGGTAGTAGCCCTTGGGCAAGTCAAGACAGACTAACTAACAAACTTTGGGAAAAAGGTGGCAGAATTCTGTCGTAATGCTGGACTTGGAACCTATCAGCAGAATTAATAGACAACTCATTCTCATTCAACTCAAACTCCGTGTACTGATGTTCTTGCTTTATATACCTGATTTGACCAACACCAATAAAAAAGGTCTAAAAAACTGGTAGAAGATACTATAAAATTGCATATCAAAGGGCAATTGACTAGCAGCAGATACTATAAAATTATATATCAAAGGAAAGCAATAATATCCTGTCAGCAAGTATGAGCATAGGAACCCATTGTGCTCACAGTCCTACAGGGTTAAGGAGCAGAATTTCTTTACTTTGGGATATTTTTACCCAATCTCCTTAGATATAATAAAAGCAAAACTCAAAGTTAGATTTTTGTTTAAAAAATAGAAAAGTTAATGATAGGCTTACTGATCAAGTTTGTTGAAGTAACAGAATGTTAAAAAAATTAATGCCATCACTTAACCCTTCATTTGATAATGTTTCAGGCTTACAGAAAGTTGCCTTTCTTGTCCACAAAAAAGCAAAGCAGGGGCTTTCTTAGCTTTAAGGATGTATTCTCTACTATAAGAAGGAATTCTTCTTATAATCATTGTTTTATATAAAAATTTAATAAAACAATCTAAGTAGCTGATCAAATGTCTGAGTGTAAACTGAAAATGAGCTTTGGACCAAAGCTAGAAAAGCAGAGACAACAAGCTGGCATTAACTTTGTTTAGGAGTAGAGGCAGAACGAAAGAGCTTAGCCCAGCAGCTACTGAGAAATCTAATATTTCCTGAGTGGGAAAAGAAGGAAGTTTTGAAACGGTAGGAAAAAATTGACCAGAAAATCATGTTATTTGTAACCTATACACACCACTGGGATTTCTACCACTGGGATGACCTTCTCAGAAAAAAGCTACACCAGGGAAACTGCTTCTAAGAAGTACAGTTTGACAGATATTCAAAGAACAGAAATCCTGGAAATGCACATCTTGAAAGATTTTCTAAACAAAAATGCATAATGGCCTGCCATATAATAGGGAACATAAGTGTGTCAAAATGTTATTGATTACATTAAAAATAAAATAAAAAACATGTATTAGTCAACTACTTATCAATCTTCTCTTATTAAAGGTTGAAAGAATATTTTTTTCTCCAAAATAAGGGTTAGATGGAAGAAATTACTAGTGAATGTCTAATGGATATTATATAGACCAGAAATGGATTACAGATTAATAAAAGCATCCTCTCCTTCATTAAGTGTTCTTTTCCCTGTGGGGGTGGAGAAGGTTAGGTTATAGCAGCATAATGTCCTCACAATAAAAATACATTTAATCTCCTAGTGTCTACTGCAATTGGTAATTCATTGTATATAATTTTCTTTATTTTTGAAACCCTTTCCATCTACCAGCTGTCTGACAGAAGCTAGCATGAAACATTCTGAAAATAAACTTTTGAAATTATTTGCATTCAATGGGAAAATTCCACTACCAAAATAGTATTCATTAAATTTGTCTAGTGATGGACAAATCTTGGAAGATTCAGATGATTGTTTCAAACAAGTATAACAATATCAATGTTCGTCTAGTGTTTCAAAAAACGGTCTCTGTCCTCATTTTATCCAGGACCTTCCAAATAATCAGAACTTTAGTTGTTCATTAATGATGTCTAGTTTTACTTCTGTGCCCTCCTGAGGTTTCTTTACTTTACCAAGCAGAGCAGTATTTCCTCATGGGTGACAGACTAAATTTCAGAGGAAATTAATTCCTTCTCTAATCCATGTTTCTTTCACGAGTAACCCTCAAAATCTTGATGCAGAGAGCAGCTACACAAGGTACTAAGAAACATTTCCTTCATAGGTTTTTCTGGTTGGTTGGTTGGTTGGTTGGTTGGTGGCTTTTTTCCTTCTCTCTCGCCTGAGTAAATATTTGCCTAGGCATGTGTACTGTTCTTACTTCTGTGTGGTTAATAAAAGGTGATTCCTGCACCTTAAAATGGGAACAAGAGAGGTAACGCAACAGGAATATTTACAGTATTCTTACAATCTCTTCTTCTTTTCAAATGGGAAA
>WEIT01011769.1:0-24963 GCA_013389985.1 Dryoscopus gambensis
CATACTTTTCAAGTCCATTTCCCTAAAATCCCAACCCTATGGCGAGTGGTGGATAAAAAGAGGAAAGAAAGGAATGTAGAACCCTCTCCTGCCTCAGTTTCCCCTCCAAGCATACCAGAAATACTCTATTTGGACATTGGGACTTGGGGNCATTGGGACTTGGGGAGGGGGAGGTAACCTGTATTCTTTTGAAATTATTCTTGTTATTTTGTGTTTATTCTGCTGTTTCAAATGTTGGATTTTTGGAACCCTTGAGAAAAGCCTTCTTAATAAAAACAAAAAGGTGACAGATTGTTGTAGGACCCTCCCCGTTCCCCTGGCGGGAGGGGGACCCTGGGGTGCAGAGCATGCACAGGGTCTCCTAGCCCCTGCTCCCTGGTCACATGTACCCCAGAACTCTGTTCTGATTGGTGATTTTGTGTTCCCTGGCCCGGGAATTCTAGTGAGTCCCGTGACTTGGGAATGTGTGCTGATTCCCTGATGATGTGGATGCCAATAAAGATCTGCTGAAATATCCATGAAATGAGTCTTTCCCGATTCTTTCCACGGACTAAGCTGTCCCCAGGAAGGGTGCAGAAGTTGCACTGCAGCAACAGATGAATTTAGTTTTGGACCTGCTCTTGGGAGTTTAAATGTCCATTATAGATCACCCAGGTGCTAAAGACAGTGATTTTGTGCCAGCAAAAGATAGCTGCTATCCTAAAACTTTTAAAACCTTGTAAAATGAGCCAAAGCTTCAAGTATCTGCTGACTTAATGAAGTAAAACATTGCATTTATATTTGAAAGTATTAATATAAATTGGAATTGTTTGATGTTGTCCTGCTGGTTGTGCAGTAAGGTTTAAATGCTTCACAAATCAAATGGTGAAAAACATGTCATGCAGAAGGGCTGCTTTGTGGGTGTTAGCTGCTAGGTCAGAGGAGGGTGTTGTGTAGAGCACTGTTTGGTTCTTGTTTAATTGCTTTATGTTAGGATAATTATCACAGCTCCCCCCATGGAGAGAGTGAATGTTGAAATGAGAGATGCTATGATAATGCTCTATGCTTGATGTGAGAGATTGTGAGAATGTCTTGAAAACATATCTTAAAAATATGTGGGCAAGGTTCCATATTTCTCCACTGCTTCATAGTATTTTGAAGTGTGTGGAAAAGCCACTCTATGAAAAGCCATTGTCCACAAAGAAGACAGAGGAGTTCTTCAACTTTATATAAATAAAGGGAGAGAGTCCACTGGGTCATACCCTGTGGGGTCTGTCTCCAGATTTTGGAGGACTCAGACTCCTTTTATCCTGAACTCCTGACCACATGTTGTCCTCTTCCTTTCCCTGTTGTCTGAGGTACTAGGAAGGTACAGACTTCCCAGACCACTTAATACATATTCCCCCTTGAACATGTATTGTTATTTTCCCCTAAAGTTTGGAAGTTCAGGCTGATTGGGTTCTGCGGAGCCATCAGAAGTTCAGACTGTCTGGGTTCTGCAGTAGACTTGCGCAGACCCATTTCTCCTATTACCCTAAATTGCAGAAGTTCAAACTGTCTGGGTTCTGTAGCAAACTTGAGTGGCTTGATGTTCATAGAGACAGTAAGACCCCTTTCTCCTAAAGACCCCCAGAGCCATTCTTCTGGGACCTGATTGGTTCTTTCAGACCTAGTCATTCCTGAAGACATTAAGACCCATTTCTCCTATGCAGAAGTCACTGCTGTAGTTCTGCAGCTTTTCCTTCCTTCTTGGAGAGTATAATTAGACAACAATCTTTAATTAACAATGGGCCTCAGGTTAATTATCATACTACTGCCACACATGGCATGTTTGAAAGGATAACATAAAAACTGCAAAATTTATAATTGAGGAAAAGTGGTAAGCTCCTGCTTCCAGTGAAGTCCACTGGGGTCTCTTATAAAAATGTTGAGACCTTATCAGGATGTCTGAGCTGTCTCTCGGTTTGTATTCTCTGTGACATGCACAGCAAATTCACCACTGTGCTTTCTGCAGAGCTTGAGAGTCTGTGGCTGATGCGCTGGTCTTCTGGACAAAAAAAATCCAGTTTATGTTGCCTAGACATTGTAAATGGCTTTCAAAAAGGGATAGGGTTAATATGGATTTGTTTTGTTTTGTTTTTTTCCTATTAAATTATGAGGGGTTTTCTGACTGGTTTAAGAGGACCTCTTTACCCAATTTCTTGCAAAAACAATGTACCAGCGAAGTAGGAAGTGTCAATGATTTAGTTTGAAACATTGTTTAATATTGGATGTAAAACAGATGTATCTTACTTTACTCAGAACCATGGTTAGCATACTAAGTATTCCTTCCGAGACATCAGGCAGTCTTTCACTGCTTTAAATTAAAATACATGAAGGAATGATATACAATGGCAAGTACAGTCATTGTACAGGTACTATGGAATCTGAACACAAGTGCTTCTCTCCGAGTTACAGGAAAATACGAGAAGAGAATGAATTACATAACAGCCGCTGTAGTTCAGAGTAAAGGAAAAGTCTTCTCAGGGGTGATGTTAAGGTCTACAAGAGTGAGAACAAACTTTAAGGAAAATATGGCAGAGTACCAAATCCTATCTTCAGTTGTCTTTCTCAACAGCATAGGCTCTGACCTCTCTTCCAGATAGGAGAACTTGAAAAATGCGTGCATGCATAGTTGATTTTAAAATTGAGAATATGTTTTTCTTCCAGGAAAAAATAGAGACCTTATAGAGGAAATGGGATAAAAAGATCTATCTAGTCTTTCACCTTATATCCAGGCATTTCTCCTTGCTGAATATTCCTTTGGGAATATTTGTCCTCCTTCTCTCACCTCAGCAATAATAAACCAAAAATAATACTACTAGAACACATTGAACCTGGAAACACAGTAATAAGAAGAAATGTTTGCTTGAATGACTCTGTTTTGGCTTCATATGTTTTCTTGTAATGTCTCTGCAGTAGATAAGATGCCCTCAGCAAAGGGTCAAGACACAAGGGTGGGAATAGAGGCTTTTGAAAGTGATGCAGCTGATTTGCAGTCTCTTCAGTTTGGAAATATCACTGAAGATATTTGATCTTAGTGGAAGGTGAATTAAACTTTCCACTTACCTGTAATAATGCATTTCTAGAATTGCTGATTTAACTTTCAATGCAATTAAAAAGCAGGAGTAAAAACAATCATGGGGAGATGAAGAGAAGAAAAACCCCATCAGTTCTCTCTGTTTTGTTTTGTTTTGTTTTTTCAAATGTGAACCATGTTGCTAAGCATATGCTCTAGGGACTGTTAACAGGTATTACCTTTAAGTATTTTATAAAGGACATTGCAGATTGCCTTCCTGCTGCATGGTACTTAGATTCTAAATTATCTCGCAATAAATCACTTATTAGGTATCTAGGTTTGAAGATTTCTAATTCCAGTCAGAACTGAATTCAAACATACTCTGTTACAATTATAGTAACAAAAACTTCTGAAGGCAAAATTGGCGCTTTTGACTATATGTACCTTAAACAACAAAAAAGACATACTATATGAATGTGAGAATAGAATTGTATTTCAGTAGTGCTATGAGCTAAGCCCTCCTATACAGAGGTAAGAATAGAATAGGATAACTGAGGGTTTAATCTTTACTTTACTGAGCACACAGCTAAATACATGGTGGCCTTTGTTTTCCCAGGTTTTCCACTTCTCAGTAAATGGCTTTCAATCAGTTTTTCATACAGGAGGACTGTGAAATTTCTCCATTCATCAGAGACTGTCAAGCTAGTGACAGACATGAAAGAAACCTAATTTCTCTGCTTCTGAACTCTTATCTTCACATATCTGCACATAAGTAATGGGTAATATAAGTTCATCTTACGTTGAAAATATTTGTTGAAAATAGTAAGAGGGTTTCAATATGAGTTATTACTTTCGTTCTCCTATAACAGATTCAAACTGATTTCCTTTACTCTTCATGCACTTGAAATGTTTTTCTTGCATCACCATATAAGTCATGCTGATTCCTGGTCTCAGCTCTACATATATTTTGTTTACTTTGTGTTATGTCTTCACTATTTTAGCAGTATTTACAGGCATTTTGAAATGCATATGACCATATAAATATTAAAAGTCTGAAAAAAAAAAATGAAGCCATTAACGTCACTTTTGTAGATAAGTACTTAAAGATTCTTTAATCCAGGAATTACTTGACTCACCTGTTGAGCCATTAAATCCTCATATGAAATGTAGTATGAAAATTTTGTTGATTATGGATTATTTTATCACAGAATTCAGCAGTAAACACATTTATTCTTATTGAAAGTGGAAGAGAACTAGTAAGTTAAGCAACGGGAAGACTGGCTGCTCCTCAGCTCTGGAAGCGCACAACAAAATGAAGAAAGAACAAAACCCTCCAGATGCTGAATTTCTGTTGTGTCATTAAGTTCTGAGAGGTTGGTCCATGATTTCCTTCTGAAAGAGTTAAAGCCTCTAGCACAGTTTTGGTTGCGGAGATAAAGCCTGCAAGCCTGTGAATTCTAGTGAAACTATTGTAAAAATTAGACCATCTGCAGGAATGGCTTTGTTTTTTCTGTCACACTCTTAAAAACACCATGTGAGCACAGCAGCAGAGATTGGTTCCTCCATTTTCTCCAGTGTTTTGTATTTCTCCTAATACTATTGATTAGTGTATTTTTTGTAGTTTTGAGTACCAGAGGCTGGAGAAGATCTTTACTGAGTTATCTGTTGAAGGCAACTTTTAAAAAAAAATCAGTATTTTAGCTTAACATTCAAGGTAAAGGGAAACTAGAACATCTGTGTTGAATTGAAACCAAGGAGTTTGTGGCCTTGTAGTGGTTTAAAACCACTGGGAATTAAACGCCAAACATACCGCTTCCTTTCCCTCCAGGCCCTCCAGTGAGTGAGGATCAAAAGCAGAGACTATGGGTTGAGATTGCAGTTTACTGAAAACAAACAGCAATGGGATAAGAAACAAACAGTAACAGCAACAATATTAATAGCTAAAGTATACAGAAGAGAGGTTGATTTACACACAAAAGGTGCTCACCACCTCAATTCAGTTCCACGTGTTGGCCAGGACAGAGACAAGATGGTGGACATTTCCGCAGCTAGCGCTACATGGCCTCCCCAAAACAAAGGCAGGAGGGTGAAAAATCTCTGCAAAACAGCATTTCCCTTCCCTGAGCCCAAGACAGTGAAAAACAACGATGGACAAATGGTGAAAATAGGCGGCATGTTGCACTATGCTGCTCACTCCCAGGCCGTTCCACTCTGCTGGGCTTGGCTGTGGTTGGCAGTCCTCAGCTGAGCTTGGCCCAGCCACCTGCTCTGCCCAGCTTCACCAAGCTCTGTTTGGGCTCTGCTCGGTCCTGCCCTTCCCGGCTCCTCTCTATTGCCCTAATATGACCATAGGCATGAAATTAGAAGTAATAAATGTGTATACACAATGTAGAAGATAATGTGTGTGTGTGTGTCTATTCTTTCATTACCCTGTGCAAAAGTTAAAATGTCCCTGATTTTTTCTTCTTATGGCAAAAGAAAAGAGTTGGTGAAAAGAGAAGTTGAGATGATAATAAGTAGTTTATAACTGAGGTAATAGCTACGGTTTAAGTTTAGAATTATTTCTGGAATTAGAATTTACAAAAAAAGGATGAAGAAAGAATTAAAAGGATGATGGTTCAGAGATTTGGCAGGAAAAAGGGACTGATTCACAATTTTACAGTACAGATTCTGTCAAACCTATGAACTATGGAGTTGCTTATTTATATTCTCTTTTACCTTGTAGTTATATTGTGTTATACTTTTTCGGTGACATACTGCCATACTGGCTTGGACATTTTTTTCAGTCCTGTGCGTTTATTCTTTCTTGTGATTTTGGCGTGTTTTTGTTGCTTTGGTTGTTGGTTGGTGTGGTAGCCCGCCCATTAGAGGGGTCGGCCCTAATCCTCCCTCTGGTTGGAGTGACAGGCTTCTTCTAGGAGGTGTTATGTTAATATACCCCAGTTCTGTTCCCCTGATTGATTTGTTATCCTCCCTGCCCCTTTATCCCTTATGTGTAAATGCCTTAGAATGTTCTCCATTCCCCGCTCTCCCATTGGCCCTCATACCTTAGTCCCTCCCTCTTGATATCCCTATTGGCTTCCTCACCCTAGTCCCGCTTATGTACCACCCCTGTACCCTCAAGCCATTGGTCCTGATCCTATCCGCCCCCCCCCCAGTATAAAACCCTGTGTCCTCCATTGTCATTATCTCTTCGCCCCTGGAACCCCTCACAATGTGGTTGCCATAAACTGTCTCGTGGAACACCATGTGGAGACTCTCCCAGACTCTTTTGTCGTCTGTCCATGTGTGTGCTAGTGCTGGCTGCTTTGGTGGCTGGAGGGGGATGTGGCTTTCTCCCTTCCTTTGAGAGCCTGACCCTTTGTGGGACAGATGGTTCCCAAAGGGGATCGGCCAGGAAGCTTTGCCCGAAGGGGATCGGCCGGGAAGTCTTGGTGCATCCGCGCTTGCCGGCTGGGGCGCAGCGGCTCTGCCGGAGGGGGTCACTATTCAGAGATGCTTTCGGGAAGATGGTGGCACTTCCATCAATGCATGCTGCAACAAGTTGGTTTTTTGGATTGTTTTTTTTTTTTTTCCCCCCGACTGATTTTTTTTTTTTAAATGAGACGTTCCAGTTGGAATGGAATGGCTCCTTTAGAGAAGGAAGAAAGGCAGCTACACCTCTCCAGAGTTCTTGCTCGCTACTGTTTGTCCTACTAACTTAAAAAAAAAAAAAAAGCTTTGTTCTATATAGTATTCTAATGCTATTAGATGCTTTCTTCTGAGTATCTCATCTCAGTTTATTTACTTTGATTTTGCTCTTTAGGTTGTGTGTTTATTTTGCACAGTTTTTTGCCTCTTCAGTGAGAGACCTACATCCACAAAACCTGAGACTGCTTTTTTTCATGTTAATTACAGCTATTATAATAAAGTACTGTCTTACACCATATTTTATGTTTCCTTCAGTAAAAGTTTAACTATTTTCAAACATTGAAACTGTTTTGTTTAAACTTGCATTTAAAAATGCATAGTTTATTTTACACTACAGCGCTTTATGCTCTGTGTTATGTGTACACCATAACCTGCCTGGCCACAAGTGCACTACTCTGCTCAGCTTTGAAAGCACTGTTGCAGGACTCCATTGTCCGCAAAAGGACCATCCATTCTGCACAATGCACAAAAATCTATCTCAAGCAACGTACAGTGCTTTAAACTTCTGGTATATTGTTCATCCATGCAAAACTGTGGGATCTCTCTTCATCTTAATATTTTTGATAAATATGAAAATGTACACAGAGTTTTTTGTTTTTTTTTTTAATTTAGCACCGAAAATAATAAACTGTATTATTAGTTTTTAATAATTTTTTTCAATGTTTATCATATTGTGTTAGTTTGAAAGACATGTGTCTACTAAGGAAGGCAGGAGCCTCCCTTGGAATGGAAAATGTAGCCCCCTTCCCTCTGAATTATTATAATTTTGGAATTAAGGGGCTTTCAGGCAAAGATATGAGAAATAGGAATAACAGTTCTTTACTAATATATCTATCTATCTATCTATCTATCTATATATGTATAACAAGGCAAACAAAACAACAATAACTGTGGCAGTAGCAACAAATGGAACTAGGAACCCAGTGACAGCCTTCTCAGCTGTCAGGCACTTTCCCCTTTGGTGCAGTGACGGTCACAGCCGGCAGGGGCACTGGTGGCTCCCGGTGGGCAGGGCAGGTGCAATGATTCCCCCGTGGCTGCAGGGGGCGGTCCGGAGCGAGCTTGGGGAGCACGTGGTAATGGCAGATGTGGCCGAGCTGGAAAGGGATGGGGGGAAAGGCTTCACAAAGCCCCTGGGGGAGCCAGTCCTGGTGCCTCAGCAGGCCCTTCCGGGAACAGCAGGCTGGAACAGCAGGGATGAACCCAAAATTCCGGGTGGTAGACAAGATATATCAAACTCCGGAGCTGCAGCGGGAACCTCAGGATGTCTCAGCAGGCATAGGGTGTGGGGCTACAGTGTAGGAAAGACTCGTAGCAGCAGCAAAGGAACAGCGGGGGTGGGGCAGCTGCGGCCTGGCTCCCAGTGGGGCAGGGAAAGGCGGGCTTGGGATCCCAGGGGCCCCTGAGGCACCCGAGCAGATGGGGAAAAGGTCCCTCTTTTAGTGAGGTAGGGTGTTAAATAGGGTCCCAGTGCAACCGACTACTCCAGCCAGCAAGCTCCACTCACAGTAAAAGGAAGGCAGCAGAAGGCAGGACCCCGCAGCAACGATGAATTCAACCTGCTGCGACTGCAGCTTCTCTCTCCCCTCTGAATGCCCAGAGTGTCAAGAGACCTAGCGGCTGTACCCACCCCCTATTTCCCAGTTCAAATCTCGTGGCTTCTCCGCCCTACATGAGAAAAACCCCAGGTAAAAGAGAACAGCTGGACTCCTCCCCCTGTGGCCAGGTCTTTTGTCTCTCTTAAGTACTCAGTAATTTGTCCCCTAGCAACATGTATGGGGAGAATTCTTTCAGAGAAAAAAAAAAAAAAAAACAACAAAAACAAAAGGAGAACTCCTAAAAGCCCAACACATATTCTTATTTTTTCCACCATCTCTTTAAGTACACCAGTCCATCTATAAAGTATGTACTAATTCTACTCAAAAGATTTTGGGATTTTTTTCTGAGAATATTTATTCTTCAGTACACTCAGATACAATTCATAGCAGAGTATTATCCCTCCAAAAATATCTTCTGGCATGAATTCAGTTTTAAAATCAGTTTTAGTGCAGCACTTTTCCCATGGAGATATTGTAAGCCCTAGCCAAGTTGTTGTCCTGAGTACCTTCTGCCTACCTGCAATTCTCCACTGAAGTTTTGCCAGCATCAGGTTTTCAGCTGAATATAATCAACCTTACTAGAATTGAATAATAGGACTGAGAGCTTGGCGTTTGTTATAAACCACAAGCAGGTCTGTCTCTGTAAATGAAATTGGGGGACAGGGTTGGAGGAGAGGGAGGAGGGTTTAGGGTTATTTTTTCAGATCTGACTGGGAATACATAGAGCAATATTGGTTATGATTGAAAATACAGTGACCAAAATAAGCTACTTCTTTTTTTGTAAATAGATAAATGCCTATAAATTTTGTAAATAGATAAATGCACTGTTAGGGGAAGACTTCAAGAAGCACAGCAGGCATGATGTGTTTCTAGTTAACCAACCATTCCTAATTTTGGATCAATTTCTGGAACTGAAATACAAACTGAAGTAATGTGTAAGTTGCTTTTTTTTTTGTCATCCAGTTCTCTTACAGAACTAAATTCCAGGTGGATTTGCACTCAAGTCTCAGGGATATTGTATTTTAAGCTCTGATTTGCTCTGTTCAATGTATTATCCTATTTACCAAACAAAGACCTTCTATAGGTTTTATATATTGTCTAAAAAGATATATGCAGAAAGACGAGCAAAACCAGAACTTTGTCTTCATATTCCTATTGACTTCTTAGATAAGTGCACAAAATAACACAGCTTGGTAATATACTTTGTCTTTTGTCTTATCTGATTACCCTTATTGTTGCATCAGTTAGAATTAGAATTAGGTCATAGGATCCCACTTCTACCTTGTTGACTTCTAATCTGACCAACCATGATAGAAAACAGAATGTGGATAAAGACATTTCACAACTGATATTTCCCATAGAGGAGCTGTTTGCTATCAGACCTTTAATCTCCTAAGGTGGAAAGGGAATTTGCTATACAAATCAAAGAAACCCCCACCATCCTGAGTTTTATGTCTTCTTGGGCTGTCCACTCCAGTTGTTTCCTCTTTTGTTTGGCTAACAAATAAATATTATAACCTAGATCAAACCCCTTGATGCCTATTCGTTTTATGCTTGGTGCATTTAAGCCCTGTCTCGATCTATTAAAAGGCAGTATTGCGCATTCTTCCTTTTCTGTAACCTCATTATGTTGTTGCTAAATCAACTCAATTGTACCAGTGCCAGTCTCCTGAGGCTGCTGTGAGAAAGCATTTTCTGAAGATTTCTGAGAATGAGGCCTGGGGAATAGGCTGCTTTGATGAGGATATATAGCCTTCCAGAGATTTAATATGTTGTTGGGTTCAGGGGAGAAATAGAATGTTTTTTTTGTTTTCTAATGCTTTCTGGCAGATATGTTTACAGCAGCTTTGTAGATCTTCCAGACTAGTCAGCAGCCTTCTAAAGCCTTCTAATTCCCATGTTCAATTAAGGACAAAAATATTTTACTTTATTTGTATGGAAGTATTATTGATTAGCCAGGCAGCAATTTTATTTGGTTAAAATTAGGTGTTATTTCATGTAAGACAAGATATTCATGGAGATAAACTTTATAAAGGTATTGCACAAATCTTTAGAATGAAATCAATATTCAAAGCTATTTACTTTCCTTAATTATGCTTTTTATGGTAAGTAGGCCTCCTTGGCAAAAAGCACCACTCTACTCCTTTGAACTGTTCCTTTCTTTACAATGGTATCTCTCCCACTTTGTTAATAAAGATCAAAAGTATTGGTAGTTATCTGCAAATCAGACACTTAAAAATGCTTAAAGTACATCTCATTAACATGGATATTGTCATGAAAGTGTTTAATTTTGTTTGTTAGAGTGATCATGAGATAGTCTCACGTTTTGTACAAAATTAACAGTATTCTTTAATATGTTAAATTTAGTATAAGTCCTGCCTTACTGACGTGGTACTAAAAAGCAATATTTTGTATTTAACTTCATTACAGTTTTTGCAGACAAAACAAAAGCATTTTTCCTTTCCATTTTGATGCTTTCTAAAATCCATAAACTAAAACCTCTTTCACTAAAAGTAATTTCCTTGTGTACATGGTGAGAAAATGAAGTCTTAAAGCAGTTCACAAACAGCTCTAAGGAAAGAGTAGATTTGGGGCCTGTATTAGAAAATGAAGAAAACTGGATAAAGTAGTAAAAGGTGAGGAGGTGAAAACCGCTATTTTCAAAATTTAGCTGAATCATATTGACTCTAAACTTGGTAATGTGGTTGTTATTGGATGGAAATTTTAACAGTTCTTATGTGCATACATGGCAATCCATGTCATACTGGAGGCCTAGAAGACTAAGAGCTATTGGGTCCCACACATGGCCCCAATGTAATAAAAGCCTTAATTTTCTCCAAATTCTGTGTGCGTAAGATATAACAGGACTCCTTAAAGATTTCATGAGCTAAATGCCTTTATTTTCCCCCAAGCCCCCAAATAGATTTTTAATTGTGTTTCCATATAATGGACTTTAAATATCATAGAATCATGGAGTGGTTTGGGTTGAAAGGTATCTTAAAGATGGTATCATTCCAACCTCCCTGCTGTGGGTAGAGACACCTTCCACTAGACCAGGTTGCTCAAACCCATCCGACCTTGAAGGTTGCAAGGGATGGGTTATCCACAACTTCCAGAGTCTCACCACCTGCAGAGTAAAGAATTTCTTCCTAACATCTAATCTAAATCTCTCATCTTCTAGTTTAAAACTGTTCCCATTTGTCCTGTCACTTATCTGCCTGTATAAAATGTTGCTCTCCTTCAATTAGCAATAACTTTTCCGTAACTTGTAGATACATAAAATCATAGGATATTCTCAGTTGGAAGGGACCCATAAAGATCATAAAAGTCCAACTCCAGGCCCTTCCCCAAAAATCACACCATGTGCCTGAGGGCGCTGTCCAAACACTTCTTGAACTCTGGCAGGCTGTGACCACTTCCTTGGGGAGCTTATTCCAATTCCTAACTACCTCTGCATGAAGAACCTTTTCCTAATACCCAACCTAAACTTCCCCTCACACAGTTTCATGCTGTTCCCTTGGGTCCTGTCACTGGCCCCCAGAAAGAAGCGATCAGTGTCTGTCCCTCCTCTTCCCCTCACAAGGAAGTTGTAGGCTGCAATAATGTCTCGCCTCAATCTTCTCCAGGCTGAACAGACCAAGTGACCTCAGCCACTCCCTGTATGGCTTCCTGTAGGCCCTTCACCATCTTCATAGCCCTCCTTTGGATGTTTTCTAATATTGCGGCACCTAGAACTGCACAGAGCACTCAAGATGAGACTGCAGCAGCTCACAGCAGAGTGGGATGATCACCTCCCTTGACGATGGGAGGCTTGGCGATGCTGTGCCTGATGCATTGCAGGACACGGTTGGCTCTTCAGGTTGCCAGGGCACAATGTTGACTCATATTCAACTTGCTGTTGACCAGGACTTTCCACAGTGCTATTCTCTAGCCTCTCCTTCCCCAGTGTGTCCATACATCCAAGCTTGCCCCATCCTAGGTGCAGAATCCGGCATTTTCCCTTGTTAAACTTCAAACAGCTGGTGATTGCTGATCTCTGTAATTTGTTGAAGTCTCTTCAGGGCTTCTCTACCTTCAAGGGAGTCAACAACTCCTCCGAACCTAGTATCATTGGCAAACTTACTTATTATCCCTTCAATTCCTGCGCCCAAGTCCTTTACCAAGATGTTGAAGATCACAGGGCCAAAGATGGAGCCCTGTGGAACCCCACTACTGACCACTCACCAGCCTGATGTCACCCTGTTCAGTATAGCTCCGTGTACCCAACCTGTGAGCCAGTTGCTCACCCATTGCATGATGAGTATATCCAGCTGTGGAATGGGCATTTTGTCCAGAAGGATACTGTGAGAGACAGTATCAAAAGCTTTACTGAAATAAAAAAAGATTACATCAACGGGCTTCCCTTGATCAACCACATGAGTTATTTTGTCATAAAAGGAAATTAATTTTAGCAAGCAGGACTTTCCCCTCATGGAAAGCCATGCTGGCTGTGACTGATGACTGCATTGTCCTTCAGGTGTTTTTCAATACCTCCCAGAATAATCTTCTCCATAGTTTTACCAATGACTGAAGTGAGACTGACAGGTCTGTAATTTCCAGGGTTCTCCTTCTTACCCTTGAAAATTGTGACAACATTCCAGTCAGCTGGGACCTCTCTGGATTCCCAAGACTGCTCAGAAATCATTGAGAGAGGCCTCACAGTGACACCAACTGACCCTGAATATCCTCAGATGAATCCCATTAGGCCCCATACACATATAGGGATCTAGCTGGAGCAGCAGATCCAGTGCAAGTTCAGGGTCAGCTGGGAGTTTATCATTCTCACAGCCATGGTCCTCTCATGGCACTGGGGACCCCTTAGCACATCACTGGTATTGAAGACAGAGGCAAAGAAAGATCAAACGTCTTTGCCTTGTCTGTGTCAGTGAGAACATGTGTATACTTTTAAATTTTATTTCTCTCATCCTGTCAGTTAATTATATAATTTCTGTCAGCGTAAAGGTTTTTAAATTGATAGACTTTACTTCAGGTTTCGTGTGAATTATACTGATAGACACCTCGAGGGAGCAAGGCCAACCTCATGCTATATTTAGAAGGAGAGTTTTGGGCACCTTGCAAGTGATCCTTTAATTCCGGCAGTTGAATTTCCTGCTGCTTCCACAAGGAATTAGGTCTTTGCTTCACTGGCCTGAGTGTGAGAGGTAATTAAAGGAAGTAGTGTAATTTCTCATTCTCCATGAAAGCACTGTAGTAGGCCTGTGTTTGGGGATTTTTTTTTTTTGTTTGTTGTTTACTCCTCATTTGTTGTTGTTGTGACAAACATAAGACCATGGCTGTTGGAAAAAAGTTTGCAATCCAAGTTGCAGAACAAGAGAATTCTGTTTGTAAACATAACTTGAATGGGAGGAATGTCTTCTGCATTCTTTAAATCCTTAGATTTTGTTGCACTACTGGTTTGTTTCCCCTGGTGCAGCTGAAATGCCTAGGTGAAGATGATGTCTCTACAGAGTATTAAATAGAGTTCCAAATTAGTGGGGATATCAAATGTGAACCCAAACACAAATATAAAACTCAGAAACTTAAACCCAGGAAAACAGTTATTCCTTAGTTTTCTTTTCCAGTAGAGTTCTCTAGGAATCACTTTTAACCATAGCTGGTATTTTCAGTAGTGACCTGGAAGTCACGTCCAGAGGTCATGAGTACTGAATGTCTCACTGAATAGAGTGCTGGCCAACAATAAGCATTTCAGAACAGAAGTTGGAGTCTTTTCCTGGGAAACAGCATCTTGGGGATTTTTATTTTTGCAAGGGACAACTATTTATAAATAAAAATTATTGTCCATGAAGGGCCTATAGCCAAAACGGCTGATGGACTTCTAAACTTTTGTCTTTGTGGCTGTTACAGTGCTATTGGAAAGTTGAGTGCTGCTCTATTGTCAAGTCAAAGAAAAAAAGCTGAAATACCGATAGAGTTCCATTAAGCCTTCCTTATAGTGCTATACTAAAGTTCTTTATAAATAGCTCACCAGAAAAATAAGTTTAAAAAAGACGTGATTGATATAAAAATCTATGGACTATCAAAGTAATAGCTTTCTTTTAACCTAATGGATAAGGTATTGTCAGAACTAGAAACTGAAACTTGCACAAAATGTTGATCCTGTTGACATGATCTGTGGGGAAAAATTAGCCATCTCTGAAAACTGCTATACCAGGTTGCAGTGTTTTAAATCATGAATTGAACTTATATTTTTGTAAGTCCTATCATGTGTTTGTTTTCATTGAGAACTTTTAGATAATTCCGTCAGTTCCTTTGTCTTTCCTCAGCTCTGCTTCTGGATTGAAGGTTGTTTCTCACATTTTATCTTAAGAGAAAAAAAACCTAGCAGAAGTATAGGCATTTACAATTATTTGTATATGTTCATCCTTTCACTGTACTTAAACCTGCAAAAGGTGTCGGGATTATTAGAGATGGGGACGACTGAGAGTTGTTATAAAGATAGTTTATTGCAGGATCAGTCTCAGTGAAGGGTGAGATAGGAGGGATGTTACAAGTAACATCTTTCATCTATGTAAGCTATTTTCAGCCACGTTTAGTATGTGTCTCATGTTTTCTTTTTCTTCTCAAGAAATAGATTAATTTTTTCCAGCCATGATAAGACTCTTTTAAGAGTGCTAATATAATAACAATACTTGATGCTGTGATATTTTTTTTACTCTGTAGGAATAAAAAATGAAGATAAAGGATATCTAGTTTGAGTCTACCTTTTATATAAAAAAAGGAAAGTATGGGTGACTTATTCAACTACAGGTCTGATATATGAAACTGAATACCCTTTCTATGTGTGGTGGTCTTACAAATAGATAAGAAAACTTCCGCTGTTACTGAAATAAGTTGTTATTCCTTATTAAGTATCTCTTGGTTACGGTTTTTCAGAATTTAATAGACTAATTATCCTACATTAAGGTTTTGTTTCTAGAATGCAGCTGCCAATCAGAGTAAGCTTATTTTTTAACAGTAAGTACCTGTTACATCCAGTGAGTATTGAAAACTACATGACCTTAAAAACTGAGGTTTCATGCTTTACACTGTAAAAATGCTTTTGCATTTAAATGTAATGAAAAACGATGCAAGCTTTTCTTCATAATTTATGTGATTAAAGACTCTAATTGTAATGATGCAATTGACAGAAATATTTGAGATTTATCAGGTTCTCAGTCTGGTTAATGTGTCTTATGAATGACATTTAATTTTAATTAGTGATGTACAGTATGTAAAGGCAAAGGCTTTACACAAGTTTTTTACAATTAGGAAGGTATTTTTTTCAATCAGACTTGTGATTACATGAATGTAGAAGCCAGAAGAAAAGGGGCTAATGTGTATGTCTCAAAAACCAAGAGCCAGATGACCATGGAGCCAATGAAAGATTGTTGGTAAGAACAAGCTGTTAAAGAGAACAGGACGTAGCAGCTGAAGGGGCCCATATGGAAGTAGGATATCTCTGGGACAAATATCCTTATTCTAAGTCGTGGAGATAAGCACAACACAACAGCACAGAAATGAGGTTGAGACGTGGGTATGGTCTGTTGACCAAAGGTTGACTCACTAGGAGAGGATTAATATCACCAAAGACCCTTGACCCTCTGAGCCCTCTCCAAAAAAGTCTAGAAGAACAAACTGCACTTGATAACTAATTTGCATAGAAAGTGAGAAACTTAGCTCCAGGGTGGGGAAAACTTGTCTATCAAATGGGACCCTTGCAAAGCCTGCGCTGTGCTCCCAGGACCCTGGACACCCTGTCAGTTGAATCAACACTGGAGCCAGGACTGGTGATCTTTCATTCTTTCTTCCTTCCTTTCTTTTTCCCTCTCCCTC
The DNA here is from genome assembly GCA_013389985.1 of Dryoscopus gambensis. Taxonomy (NCBI): domain Eukaryota; kingdom Metazoa; phylum Chordata; class Aves; order Passeriformes; family Malaconotidae; genus Dryoscopus; species Dryoscopus gambensis. The sequence goes on from WEIT01011769.1 coordinate 16,198, forward strand.
TCTTTAAACTCTCTTACTCTTTTCTTTCACCCTACCCTGTACTCAAAATCCACCTCTGTGTGTTTATACTAGGAGATAAGGGACTAATGTACTGATTTCCATGCCAAATATATAATTCACTAATAGAACTTTGTAAGCTTTTGTTGTTCCTTTTCAACCATGAGCATCTGTGCGTTTGTGTGTTCCCTTCCCTTTAGGGGTGGGCTGTCACAATGAGTAGTTGATAAGACTTCCATGTTGTCAATATTGATTGTCCATATTATTATATAGCATATCTCTAAAGCTGATCTTATCAATTTGACTCAGATAGAAGCTACTTCTTTTTTATGCTGATTTATGCTGGATTAAATAGGGAATAGTTACTGGTCTGTTTTTTATGAGGTTAGCACTGATCAGCCTTGCTTCCGGCACTGAGTTAACAATGCGTGAAGACTAGCTGCCAGACTTTCCTCATCTAAAATTAGGAGCAAATGAAAGACAATTTTTTTTCTTAACAGTACCAAAATGATCAACTGAGTCTGTATTTCAAAGAATGAGGCATAGCAAAATTTTTCCTTTATGTTTCTAATGGCCAAAATCCAAAGGCCTCTGAGAGGTTGCTTCATTTAGAGTCTTTCAAGATTGGCGTAATATTGAGTATGCATTAAATTGTGCATACTAATTTAAAAACCAGAAAAGCTTATCATATTCTAGCTTCATCTTTCCTGCCTGCCCTATCAAAAAGCTATGAAATGTAGTACAGCTCTCTGTTCTGGCTTTGAGCCATGTAGAGATTTGCCTCTATAACAGGAGTCCCCAGCATTCCTTTGGAAAGAAGACTTTCCAAGGCAGAAGTGCTAAAATAAAAAAGGCAGGATCTAATTAAACCATAAACATTAATCACCTTTTTTGCCAACATGAGAAATTTCTATACTCATGCTATAATCATTTCCATGCTCATGCTAGCTGCCAGAGGAATATTTTGTAGGGAAAGAACCAATACGTGGAGTTGTAATAGAAAAACAAGTATTTTGGGTTTTTTCTGCTAGGTTTATACATGTCTACTATTGCAGATGAAAAGATCCCTGAACAAGCAAGGACTGTGTAACAAAGTTCTAGTTGGAAAGACATAGTCTAGAAAACATCTCTATGGAAAAGAGAGGAAGGAATGAAAATAATTTCAGTAAATCAATTTAGTGACCCAGGTGATGATGTCAGCCACATGCTATTCATGTGCCAGATCTGTGTAAGGATTTGCATGCAACAGCAAGTGCCATCAAAACTAAGGTATCACAGAACTGGACTCTGACACAGTAGCAGAGTATGAATTAACTTTTTCAAATTTTAAGGTGGATCATGCCACTTGCATAACAGCAAATCTGCTATGAGGTTACTTTTCTGTGACTCACTTTCTCCAAGCAGAAGCAGCATGGTATTAAGGAATCTGTTTGAAATTACACAGGGGGAATATACAGTAAGAGAGAGCAAAGGGGAGTAAATTCCTTTTGAATGAAGGCACTACCTCATAAAAGAATTATATTCTATTTTTTTTATATGTATCACTTAAATTGTGGTTGAAATTGAATGTCGGTTTGTGTTATTTGCATTACCATAAATTTCTTTGGTCATAGTGATTCATCTTGCTTCACATACTGACTCCAGTATAGATGAAAGAAACATTTCTCTTTGGCAACAGTAATAATTATGCAGTGGGGTCTGTAGTCACTGGCAGCCTATCCCTGCTTAAGAAATCGATCATTAAAGCCGTGCAGAACAATGACGAAGTACATGTCTTTATATATTATTCTATATTACCCATTGCTGTGTCCAGCTACTGTAGATTTTTTGTCTAATAAGCATGTCCATTTAAGAAGAACTATGAAGGAGACTCCCTAGAAACCTTGGAAGTAGCACAACAGACATATGTGGCATTGCTCTTCTCTGAACAAAGTGTTGTCAAGTGCCCCAACCCAGCGCCCACTGCTGGCACACAGCATCCATTTCATTAAGAAGCAGAGTTCTTTCTGCTCATGCTTATTTAAAAACCTATGGCACCGTCGGAGGCAACAGAAGCTTACCTGTCTACCTTCACCTCGTAGTAAATACTTAATTTGTCTGACCAAGAACAGTTATGCTGTGCTGCAGAACTGGAAAGAATTGTCCTCAGTGTAATGAAATTCTGCATTTCTTAATAAGAGGAACACAGAACAAAGCATGTTCCATGAGCTCGATGGAAGTTTTTAAAGGAAAGGTGCTTTTAAACCTTAGCTTTTATAGTTAAATATAGGGGTATCCTGCTAATCAAAGGACCTTTTTTGTAGACTCTGATGTTGAGGAACACATTTAGTGCAGGCAGCTCGGTGTGCAGCTGCAGGACAGCTGCAGATTGAGCTCTGGGTGTCAGAAGCCCGAGACAAGAGGCCATGAATTGCCGACCCTTTGCATAACAAAGGGCCCGGGGACCTGTGGCTCTGGCCAGGTAAGGGGACACTCAGAGACAAGGCTGGAGCCGATGGTCCTGGTGCCAGACTTTCGTGTTCTTAGACAGTGAGGGTATAAACCCTCAGGGTTTCCTTTTCTGCTCCTTGGAGGCACCCACAGCTTGATCTGTAACTTGCTGCAACATGGTTGAATTACTTGAAGGATCCAGACGTCTTGAGACTCTTCTGTGGAAGACCTGGTGTTGAGCTGGTAGGGAAACCTTGTTCTGATCGTGTGAGTGTGGGATATACAGGCAGTCAAGAGGGGCACCCATCATCTCACTGGAGCCTGCTGGGAATGGGCCTCAATCCCAGCTCAGGTGGTGCAGGTCTGACTGCAGCAGTGGCTCTAGGATGGTCAGACAGGAAACTTTAACACTTCTGTTGAGTTTAGATTAGAAAGAGACTTGCTGTGTGTGATATCCTTCTTAGAGTGGCACAGATTTTGATGGGGAAAGTTCCTTGGAAGTTTGTGACACTTCAAGAAGGAGAAATGTTTAGTTACTTACTTATTTCTAGCACAGCCAAGAGAGGTAAAATATATCACTAAGAAACTAAGATTTATAGAAACGTGCTGTAAAGTAAATTGTACTGTCAAGCAGAGAAATAGTGTAGTGAAAGAGACAAACTACAGTAGTGGACTTGGGTTTTGCTCAGTGTTGATTTAATTTTTACAAGGATTGTGTGTGTCAATTGTAGCTTTGAAAGGAAAATGTAAATATTTTACAGAATGGAATACTATTAGCATCTGTATTTTAGTTCGTTAGGTTATTTTTTAATAACTTCAAACCTTATAGTGTGACTTTTTTGTTTAGTTGAGGAGTTGCTTATTAAGTGATTTCATAATTAGCCATCTTTCTTTGTCATGGCCTAATATGGTAGAGCTTATTATGTTATTTTTCTTTTGGATTTTCAGGTATGAATACAAGCAAGAGCGAGACAGTGAAAGAGCACCCACTAAAACCTTCTAGAAGATCTATGCCATGCCTCGCCCAGAGCCAAACACATCCTCAGAACCTGAGCAAGCATTCATCATTTCTGCAACCAAATCGTGTGCAGCCACAGCTCCAGCCCCAGCCTTTAAGTGCAGGGACATCGACAGCTACAGTGGATGTAGTGTCAGAACGAGGTAGGAGGTTCTCCTCTTTCAGGCATTTGTTCCAGCACTGATAAACTCTAATTTATTTAGATATCTGAGGTTTGTTGAAGAAATGTTTTTGCACAAAACACTTACACATACCATATTACCAGGGTCTTGAGTGAATCTTTATAAAGTTTGAAGTGAGGTTTAAATAAGTTTTTACTTTTCTCAATAATGACATTATTTCCTTCTCACTGGGAACAGGACAAGAAAGTCTTGCTCATTTATGCTGGAGAAGAGTATTAAGGTTTCTGTAGTCTGTCCTAGGCAAAAAAGAAATAGTAAGTATTAGGCTTCTGGCAAACAAAAGTCTTTATATATGAACATGCAGGAGGAGATGCATTCATTCACGAACAGTAGAATCAGGGAAGAGTGGTATGGAGAGAATGAGAGCAAATGGAGAAGATCCCTCCAAATTTTAGCTTGTGTTGGAATAAGGAACTACTTTTATTTTAGGATTTCTAATTTTACAGATACACATGCCTTATCAGAGAAAGTAGTCTAGTTGGAATCCCAATCACTGTGTGTCACCTGTTGCCAACTATTGCCATCTATTGCCAGCTGTGTGTGAACTTTTGTAGAATAAATTATCTGACTTTTGCTACTAGATTTTGTTAAGTCCGTCCTTAATGTTGACAGACACCAGGCATTAATTATTGTTCTAGTGAGTTATTTTATTGAGTTACACTTCTCTCAGGAACAGACTGAAAGTGTTCATTAAAGTAATCTTGCTGTTTTTTCTATTGATAGAAAGTGCTCTTCAAAATTTCAGTCCAAAGTTTTTTATTTGAGTTACTGACAACTTTAAAAAGTTTTTTTTAGAGTAAAGATTCTTTTACTTACAAAATACATGTGAATGCTGATATAGAGACTGCATTTATTCCAGCTAAAGTGATGGAGACTTTGGAAAACAACTTGCTTAAGCTGTCTAATACAGAATACAGTGGTCCATTTTTAGGTAAGTTGTTGTCTGAACTGAAATAATGACAAATTAATGGTTCTTTGATTATACTTGCAGTATTTAAGTGCGGAAAGGCCATACTTACCTCTTTTTTTTTGAAAGAGGAGACTATGTGTGAGTAAAGAAATGTGTGCTGTCATAAATTTCCTGATACTGTCTTACCTTTTAGACTAAAAGTAAATAGGGACTAAAGACAGAGAAGTGTCATACATTCAGCGTGTCCTTTTCCTATAACAATCCTTCATAATACAATCATTTGGAAGCATGTACTCGAAATTCCTTTGAGGTTGTTTTTATTCACTTGTTTTTCCTGTATAGTCATGTCATTCACTATTGTGGCTGCAGTTCTTTTGTTTTTGTTTTTAGATATTTTTTATATTTGCTTTAGATATTTACATATAAAAAGCGTTAAAATTTGGCAAACAAAAAAAAGAAGTAAAACAGAAAATAGCTATATTTCTACTGCATTACTATCCCTTTGATATAGTAATTAAGTCAGGGTAAGTAGGAAAGAAGTTATTCTTAGAATAATCCCATCCTTGTAACTGCAAATTGAATCTGTAAATACGCACATGGGTAGTAATTTACAAATTCCAAAATTAAGTACTTTTCAAATTCCCTAGGCATCTATTTTACCCATACAGACACAAAGATATTGCTGCACCTTGCACAACTATTGTGAAAGATATTTTTGCTCACAGTTGATGAAGCATCAAACTAGAAATCATAAAAAAAATGCTTTTGTATGTACTCCAGCAGTTTGCTGGAGTTTGGAAAATAGACCAATTAATGAGTATCATCATCTTAGTGAACATTTTCAAACTGCTCTCTTGAGAACATGAAAGAAAGCTGAATTAAGTGAATATGGTTAAGAATGAAAGCAAATGTCCTTTGGATGTCCTTGTTGGTTTGAGGACATGGGCATGAAGATACATGAGTTCCATCCTCCATTTGCAGGTCCCCACTGCAGCAGACTTTTTTCTTTTTTCTATCAGTTATGCTTCCCCATCTCCCTTTACCTTTTCCTTTATATTTCTTGAGGTTTTGCACATTCTCAAAATTTTTCAGGTAACTCAAGATCTTCCATTTATTTGAGCATTAATGTAGGGAGGTTTTTAGCCAGGTGTCTCCCCAACAGGTCAGGGTTTTTGTATTTTTGTTTTTTGGCCCTGCAGTAGAGAAGAAATGGAAAAATGCTCTGTAAAGAATTGTAAGTTTTTTCTGATTTTAGCATGTTTTTACATTGGCTAAAGGTTTTTTACCTTACTGAATTAATAACTGCAGTGTAGATTAACTAAAAGCTAAATAAAGCACATCTGCTCAGCTGACATATTTCAACATATAAACATTGATCATTGGACATTTTGATTGAGTAGTATTTTAGTGATTAGACCTACATAGTTTGAATCAGATGAACTTTTTTTAGCTCTGTAAGGAGGAAAATTAATAAAATCCAACTAAACATGTTCAATAAAAAAATTGTAATGGCTTGCAAGTCCACTGATATATACAAATGGGGCACTCCTAGCTCATGTCTTTCAGCTGTGCCCAGCAAAACACAAATGGGATGGCATTTATTAACAGCAGCAAAGAAAGCGTAGAATCATACAATGGTTAGGGTTAGGAGGGACCTCACTCATGATCTAGTTCCAACTCCCCTGCCATGGGCAGGGACACCTTGCACTAGACCAGGTTGCTAAGAGCCCTATCCAACCTGGCCGTGAACACTTCCAGGGATGGGGAGTCCACAACTCCTCTGGGCTTGGACAGGTGAGTAACAACTGCGGTCTATTCAGGACTTAGCTTTCTGTCAATTGGTGTAAAAAGCCTGAGCTTCTACAGCATTATTAACTGGATTTATTTTTCCTTCCTGGCTGGTTTGAACGTAAACCCCCAGGAGAAATGAACCCCACACAATTACCTCGAGAGGGATTTCAGGTCAGAGTTGCAATTTAATAGAAAGATTACAATAAATGCAATGATACAGAAAAACTGGCTTAAATTCACGAAGTCAGAGCACAACCTGGCACCCTGTGGGTCAGGGTGATGGTTGCAGTCCAATTAAATGGTGGTTGCAGTCCTGCTGAAGTGATGGTTGCAGTCTTGTCAAAAGCAGTGGTCCTGTAGAAGGTCTGGTCCAGCTCTTGCTCCGTGGAGTGGTGGTGCTGGTGGTGCCCCAGCCCTCAGTTATACATGCTCAGCTCCAGCAGGAATGCTCAGTACCTCCCCCAGGGTGGTGGGTTTCACAGTGGAATGATGTAATCCTATAGGATATTTTTTTGAGTCCTGATGATCATTGCAGCCGCCTATTCTGCTGATGCTATTCAGTTCATTATGGCCCATTAGCAGACATGACCCCCTCAGGGTGGGTGGGACTGTGCTGTCTCTTCCCTGAAGGGAGTTATCAGGGCTGAGTCGCTGGTGTGAAGAAAAAGAAACACCGCTCTACCTTGCCTGGTTACCTCTTTTACCTTATTTAACACCCAGCTTGTAGCCTGTTGGGTAAGCACTGGGCATCTCCTGTGAACGACACATCATTAACACTTTGTCAGAAATGATGTATGGGGAAATACACAGTTTGGTTACACCCCACATTGGCACTCTCCTTCTGTAACCCAGGACACTCCTATGGCTTCTTGCCTACCCAATCTCACTTCCAAAGTCAAGGAGACTAATTGTGATGGTTGACATTAGAGCTTATCCAAGAAGTACAAGAATAGAGAGCACTGGCAGCTGATCTTGACAGTAACAATCAAATGGGTTTTCTTAGGCCAGGGAAGACATGATGGGGGAAAAAAATGCAGTAAACAGTAGCTTTCCCACAGTGCTGAGGGAGAGAACTTCAGGCAGTCAAACTTTTCGCATAATGTTTTGTGGAGCTGCAGCCAAATAAAGATCCATGTTTGAATATAAAGATGGATACTTACACTGCAGATCAAATAGAAAGACTATTAGTCCATATCATTGCTTTTCGGGTAAGTTACATTAAAAACATCCTTGAGCAGTATGACTCGAGACACAAGATTCAGGGATGCTATCTTGGTTTGCATTGTGGCAATCCCACATAGAAGATGAAATACACAACCAAATAATAGAGATTGTGGAAGACAGGATGACAGAAAATAGTGTTACTTTATAGACAAACATGATATAAAAATGTCATAGAAGCTTAGAAATTGCAGTTATTGAAGAAAGTCTCGAGTAAAATCACTGTGCATTTAGTATGCATGTTATCTTTAAGGAAACCTTATCTTTAAGGAAATGTAATTTTGACTTAGTGGGTGGGAAAATACAAGAAAGAGACTTTTGTTTTAATAAAAGTACTGGATACCTTATGATGCCTTAAGTTTTAACTTTCATATTTTTCAAATCCTGTACTGCCTAGTATGTAACTCTGAAGTTTCTTGAGGCCTGTTAACTACTGTTCTGTCATGCTAGTTACACATAACAAGCCTCTCCAAGCTTGCTCTCCAAGGACACCCAGATTGTCCTAGGCCCAAAATGTATAAACTAAGGCTTCTGAAGAGGAGGGCAAACTTGGGGTAGTTACATCATTAACTGAAGTTTTAATTGGAGAATTAACCCTGGTATGCAAATGAACCAAACCTGTAAAAGTGTGAAGAACTTGTGACCCAGGGTCATCTTGGATGTAGCCTTTGACTCCCCAGGGTGTGCCTTTGAAGGTCCTTCAAATAAATACCTACCTTTTTTCCCTTATTCTTGTCCAGTCTCTGTTTTTAGGTAGCCATCTCAGGCATCACTTATAAAAGAAAACGCACCTGGTTGTAAAAAATAGAAAAACAGCCAATGCTATTAGTAGCAAAGTTAAGTTGCTGTTTTCTTCTCTTAAATTCTTTTTCTAAAATCAACATATTTTATTCTTTGTTCTTGAAAAACATTAAAAAAATCAAAAGAAATTTGCAGAAACTTCAATTTAAGAAATGAAATGACCCTCCCAAAACACACGTTACGATTGTTCTTTCTAACCTATTCTGGTATAGAAATATTATGCATTCCATTGAACTTTTTCTTTAATTATTTATATTAATTATTATTAATATTTATATTAATTATTTTCTTTTAATATATGCTGCAAAAGAGGTAAATGGGATGACTAGTCTGTTCAAAGTATCTACAAACTGTATTTTAGGGGTTTTGTTGACATTAGTGTCCAAAACTACACGAACAGTAAGAACAATGACCTC
>WEIT01011770.1:0-39873 GCA_013389985.1 Dryoscopus gambensis
GGCTTAAATGCCATAGGTATTCCTTCAGATGCTGCTGTGCGTGCCAGACACCTTTACTGCTGTAAAGTAACAAAATCCAAGAATAGAAATTAGGAATTTGGCTTTGCTGGCTGTTGAGCTGTATGGCCTGTGTTTTACGAGAGGATAATTTGGATCATTTGATTTTCTTTAAAACAAACTTGGGAAAGTAGTATACGTTTTCTCTCTTTTGGGAAAATGTTCACTCTCCAATATATGAAGTTATAAACACCTAATTAAAGTTGTAAGAAAAACCTTACTTTTGTTAGGTATTAATTGCTGGTAAGTTTATGCTAACTGTAAAATAGCTCTGGCTTTTTAGAACATCATGCATCACTGTATTTATTAGTTAACTAAGGTATTTAAGTTTATGATGTTGAATTATTTTATGGGGAAAAATATCTGCTAATTCAGAAGCTTGAAAATAGCTCCAGGTTGGCTTTCGTAAATCAGCACAGCTGCTATTTCTTGATGTTTTGTAACAGCTGTTGATGTGATGCTGCAATTTAAACTTCAGAAAAAGCTGATTAGTGTAAACCTCCCACATATCGTTGAGGACAGGTTGGAGACACAGCTAAAGTGAAATGACCCATGCAAACATCGTCACACTTCAGTATTACAGGAATAGTCCAATCTTGCAAAGTTAATGTAAATGTATGTATAGATTTAGAGGTTTGTATTTATTTATTTTGTTTTGTTTTTATGTACTTTAGGTGTTTCGATTATTTTTTTTGGTTGGTTGACATTTCCTTGATCTACTTTTTGAAAACAAAAACTGTGGAGTGGATTGTTGCAGTTGAGGTACTGGCGCACACATGGCAGTACCTGGAGGGACCATTTCGGCCTCACGACCAAGCTGTGTAGAGCTGGAAGTTTGTTAGAACACTCCATACTACAGTGTGTTAATTTCAGTTTGAAGGGCAGATTTTTAAGTATACTCCAGGTGGATCTAATCCACGATTTCACTTGGCTCACTTGAGCCAATATTCAGATTTAGTACAGCATTTTTGCACAACTTTAACACTGAACATGTAATTGACCTGAAGATGTTGATCTTTTTATGAACTGAGACCTTCTCAATGCCTTGAGTATCTGCTGGGAGGGATCATTCATGTTTCAGCCTGTGTTCAGACAAAACGGGGATGTAGACTCAGGCAGGAATCAAAGTTTTTGAGTTTGTTGGTTTGTTTTTTTTTTTTCAAAGGAGTATTTTTGTGTTGTACTCTTCCTAACCCGCTGTTCACATCAGCAGGACCCCTACAAGTGCAGCAAACACAGCACTGGACTGCTTTATCTAGTGGAAGTTAGGATCTTGGTATTATTACCTGTGAGTATCACCTGCGTGCAGGTTCTCTGATTGACATGAGAGATTATATGCTCTTAGGAAGCACTGCTACTCAAAATGGGGAATGGACATCTTGTATGTCTTTTGTCTATTATATTTACATGTTCTGTAAGTCTAGTGTGTGAGCTGACCATCTAATGACCTTTAAAAATGCAGCCTTTGGAGAGATGAAGAGGGATTTGTTAGTTGGCAGATTTGTGCTAGCAAGCTTCAGGTTATTTACGGAAGTCTGGAATTTTGTGCTCTTGGATTTAAAGAATACTGTGTAATTCAGATCAAAGGCAAAGTATTAAAATCTTAATTCCACTGAGAGAAATATCCTTTATTTTGGCATTCTCAGACACTATTCTTGATTCATGTTACTAATGCATCTTGTAAAGAGAAAAAGTTGAAGTTTTCTCATCATTTTTGTTACATCATTTTTCTTTCACAATAGGACTACATAGCAGTCTCTGAAGGTTATTTGTAATTTTAAACAGTGAAACTGTTCTGATATTTAATCAGACAAAATCATAGTTACTGTCAGGTGTTTGTATTTCTTCCACTAATTATATAGTGAAAACATTGACATGCTCAATTTCATTGTTGAAGTACTGAATATCCCCGTGTCATCAAAGCTATTAAACAGCATATAGAGAAGGAGGAGGAAGGAAGGGAACCAAGGGAAAGGACATTTCAAAACTATTACAGTTGCTGTTCTAGAAGAGTATTTAAATCTGTACAGATGGAAGATGCTAAATTGCATTTCTGTGGACTTTTACAACCAACTTAAAAATTCATGGGTTGTACATCTGAAAAAGATCACAGTGAAACTAATTTGTGTGGTGGAAAGCAAAGTAACCATTGCTTGAAGTGTTTCCCTCTTAAAATGATGACAACTGATCTCGTTGTGCTGTCTAGTGCACAGAAGTACCTTCAATCTTGGTAGATGACTTTGGGTAGTAAAGCAGAAAGTGTAAATCTCTGTTTGAGGCTGTTTGTTGTCCTTGGCCTGCGGCAAAGTGCCAGAAGACGGTAGAAGGTGTTCTATGTGGTCTGAAAGCACTGTGTCATCCTTAAAGTTTAATTTCTTTGCCTATTTCTGTGCATCCAAAGCTATGGAACAGATACTGGCAGTATAATAAAGCAAAATGTTCTTGTAGTGTGAGTTGTACCCCTGTCCATAGAAATTGTATCTCTGACAGTGAGATAACTGGGTTTATTACTGAAAAATAACTAGTTCCATTCTCATAAAAGTCAGTAAGGAAATTCCATTGAACAGGAAAGGGAAATGGGGTGTAGAGTGGGATTTTCAGGACCTCAATACTTAGATATAGACAGATACTCCGTGAAGTCTTCAGAGTAAATGTGCTCAGTTCTCTGGATCTCTGTGAGAGTTAGACGTCTTTGGCAGTCTCGCTAAGTGCATGCTTAGGTACCTGGACATCTTGGCACTTCAGCAGTAGGGGAAAAGTTAAATAAAACTTTCTGCCGTGTTTTAGAAGAGCTGTATTTTCCTTCTGAAATGACATAGGCCTCTAAACCTGAATCATACCTGCAGTGTGTCCAGTAAAGTTGGTGAGGACTTCTGAACACAAAATGAGCTTTTGACAAGTAAGTGGATGAGTAGCCCTCACTACAGAATCTTTCACAGTAAACACAAGGAACAGATGAGAGACAGTAAAGCAGCAGAGAGCAAAAGTCTCTGACTGTAGGAGAAAACTCATGTTCAAAAGCTAGCAGTTCTTGTGGAGCAGGTTGGGAACTGTGGAGCTATTTTGCCTTGCTAGCAACACTTTCTCACTCATTTTGGACAGACTTACTAGTAAATGTGCAAAGATGCAAAACTATTCTGGTGTATGAATCAACTTTAGGACTATAGTTGATGTAGTTATAGTCTGTATCTTTTGGGTTTTTTTAAGGAGAGGTTTTCTCCTTAAAATTTCCTTGAATTAGTGACCAGTCAGGTGTGAGAGAAATTGTCTGGAAACGGAAGGATTTAAGTTTAACTTTGTAAATTAAAATGGCCGTAGTAATGGTGGCTTGTGCTGAATTCAGTCTTACTGACGTGTGTAAGGAGTAGTTTGAACACACCTAATCAATCTAGGCTCTCGAGAGGCTTTGGTGTATTTCAGTGCTGCTGCACCTTGCTACTGGAGCGTAGTGTTGCTCAGGTGGAATGTAGTTGTCTCTTTTCCCACATGAAGGTAGCTCTGTGCAGGTGAAATTGCCAAGGGAACCTGCAAGATAAATAGGGAGGTGCTGTATTCACGCTTCTTCCAGGAATAGGTAACTGCTAACGCAAACTTTCTGGATCATTTATTTACTCAAATTCAGTATTAATCCTGGTTTAGTGCAAATTTGGTAGTTCTCATCTAATCCTCTATGTTTCAGGCCTTATTTGTGCACTTTAGCTAAAAATAGTTTTATATCTCACAAATGTACAATGAAATTTTGTGCCTTTGACAGAAATGCTATGCTACAGTAATCGAAGCTGCAGAATACTACAAACAGAAAGACAGTCATAACCACAGAATACTTGACACTTGGCAGTTACGTTATACTCAAGATGCACTTAAATTGTTTCTCAAACTGAACATTGCATTTGAAATAACTCCTCCCTGATGATACTCAATGACAAAATTAGAGACCTTTCAAATGGCATAGCACATCTTATGCTATAGTTATTTTAGCTGCAAATTTTAAATAATATTCACTTGTTCAGAAACAGTGGTGACAGTGGTTTTGGATTTTTTTTTTTTAAGCTGTTGAATATTTGACTCTTTAGACAGTAGTGAGCACTTACCCTTAAAGGTTTGGTTCCCTGTAGTGCATATTATATTGGTTGTTTATGGTGAGAGTAGCTTGCAAGTGACACTAACCATTTAAAATTGAGACTGTTAGTCATGTAGACCATGTTTATCCTCAGTGGAGACAAGCATCCCAAATATCTTGTACACTGGTAGTCAGAGGAATTTGGTGTCTTACTTTTCTGTTCTAAAACAAGCATCCTTTACGTGTTACATGTGTGAAATTCAGTCTCCAGTGACACAGTTCTAAGTAAGTTTTGGTAATGGCCCAGCTAAGATGGTGGAAAGAAATGTGACCAACTTCTTTCTTAATTTGCTGTTGCATTGTATTCCTTAAAATTTTCCCCATGACTTTTCATTTTGCTTTGACTTGTCTTAGGTTTTTGTGAGTTGCTTTCTTCAAGAGACTCTTCTATGTTTTTAGAAGAAATTGTGTATATGTGACTTTGAATGGCGTTTTGTTGTCTCATTTGTGTTGCTGCAGCAATCATTAATCTGTCTCGTAGAGCAAGTGACAAGAGATGTATCATATACCTGGACATTTTCTTTATTCATTTCTTACTGATTACATATAGTAGACAGATGAAGTTTAGAAAGTAAGAATTAGGATATTATGCGTACCATTGCCATTTGCATATGGAGAATGTGATTTAAAAATGGCAGCTGATGCTTTCTGCCAGGATTTGGATCTCTCATTGGACACTAGAAATACTTCAGGACTCTTGTTCCCTCCTTGCTCTTCTAGGGTGGCAATTAATCTTCTATGCATTGTTAGTATAGAGTGCTCCAAATCTACTTTTCTCATCAAGCAAGCATTGCTGACTCCCTCCTCAGATGCTGCTCATCCTTTAGTCAGGCATCCCAGCCACCGGTGCTGCTGTTGCTTGCTGCCCCAGGCTGCAGCTCAGTGCTTTTCACTTGTGATTGAAACCTGCACTGAAAGATTCAGCTCTTCAGAAGGCCAAGTATACAGAAGCTGAGGCTGTTCCTTAGACACTGTACCATGCATCATCCTACTGGTTATGTTCTAACCAGCGTACCTTTGAGTGGTTTTTTTAGTGATTTCTTGTTCTTCTGAGCATGCACACATGACCTATCAGTAGCAGCATTATGTATCTTCTTCATACTATATGTTTTTGAGTTATGTATTTAAATAATTCCCAGTCATATTCTCATTGTACATTATCACTAGCTCTTGTGTGGAATGTCACTAATATGTGTGGACTGCAGGCTTTCTGCATGTTTCATTACTTACTGGTTTCGCTTGCTATCTTTCAGCTGAGTAGGTAGTAATTAGATGTCGTAATTTTTAGGCACACATAGTAATGCTTCCTCCATCCAAAGAATGTAAACTGTAATAAACTTGGGGCACTTACTGTAGTATGGATCTCTTTTTAATTAGAGGAGTTGAACTGAGAGAGTGTATTTATAGGAAATCTAAGGAAACTGGTCATCACAAGAAACTGATGTGGTGCCATTTGTGCCTCTCTCCCTCTGCACTTACAGCTCTCCCCTTGTGTTTACTTATTTATCTTACCCTTTTTGGGGGAACGTCCCTTACCTCCCAGATCTGTGTATCAATACTGGCATGGTTCTGTCTGTTCAGTAGTATCAATGTTCTGATTGAGTGCATTTGATTAGAAAACAAATATAATGTGGGCGGGTTTTTTAATGTAAGTAAGTGTGTGTGTTTGTTTCACATAAAAGCTGAAATACTTTGTTTCCATTTTTTATAGTCTTTATAGTCCTACCATGTTCTCTGTTCTCCCCCTCTGTGAAAAGCGAGTCCACCTCATGGCAGTCAGGTGGCTGCGCTGTAGCACAGGAAGTAGAAATTCATCTGACCAGCCAAACTAGTAGAAAGGAAACATACCGTACCTGAGTAGGCACACTCAAGAACAGCGCTTATAGCCATGTTCCTCTGCTATAGCAGAGCATTTCCATTGTGTCCTCTTACCTTTAGAACAGCAACCAAGCCTGTCCTTTTTAGACACTCAGTGGTCAGCATTATTTTTATGATTTTGGACACTTGTATGTAAATTGTATGTAAATAAAAAAATGCCTTGAAGCACTGGTTAAATATAGATTTCTTAGGGAAAGAACTCAGTATTTTGAACTCTGAGAGTCAAGATTGCAAGAGCAAGCCATGTTCCTTCACCCGTACAAATAGATGGGCCCTGACAATATGTGCCTGAGGATGTTAAGAGAGCTGGGTGATGTCATTGTGAGGCCACTCTCCATAATCTTTGAGAGGTTATGGAGATCAGGGGACATCCCAGAAAACTGGAAGAAGGCGAAGGTCACCCCCATCTACAAGAAGGGCTTGAAAGAGGATCCATGAATTTTTAGACACATCAGTCTTACTTAAGTCCTTGGGAAAATTACGGGATGAATCCTCTTGGAGGCTGTCAAGTCCAGTGAAGCCCACAGTTGGGAAAAGACAGCATGGATTTACCAAAGGCAAATTGTGCTTGACAAACTCTGTCATCTTCCGTGACAAAGTAGTAACCTGCTTGGCTGATGTGGGGCGGGCAACAGTATATTTGTTTGGCACAGCTTGGTTTTAGGCAGCAGGGGGGCCACAGAGGTGGCCCTTGTGAGGAAGCTGCTGGAAGCTTCTGCCATGTCTGGCAGAGCCAGTGGCTGATGGCTCTGAAGATGGGCATGCTGCTGGGCAAAAGTGGGCCAATGAGAGAGGCTGGTAACGCATCTGTGATGACATATTTAAGAAGAAAATCAAAACAAAGTCATGGGCGGTTTTGCTTCTAGTCAGAGAAGAGGAGGAGGTGAGAACATGTGAGAGAAACAAAGTGGCAACACCAAGGTCAGTGGAGAAGGAGAGGGAGGAGGTGCTGCAGGTGCCAGAGCCAAGATTCCTCTGCAGGCTGTGGTGAAGACCATGGTGAAGCAGGTTGTTCCCCTGCAGCCCATGAGTCCACGGGGAATGCAGAGATCCACCTGCAGCCTGTGGGGAAGGTGCCTGTGCCGGAGCGGGTGGATGCCTGGAGGAGGCTGTGATCCAGTAGAAGACCCGGTGGAGAGAGAGGGCCCTGCTTCCAGGCTGGAGCAGCCTGTCCTTGCAGGACTGCACCCCGTGGGGAGAGACCCACGCCGCAGCAGATTTGGGAGGACGGTGTGCCTGTGGGAGGGACTCACGCTGCAGCAGGTGCGGTTTGGCTGCTGCTCCTGAGAGTGGACCCATGCCAGGGAAGTTCACGGAGAACTGTCTCCCGTGGGAGGGACCCCACAGCCTCACAGGGAAGGAGTGTTCTCCCGCAGCAGCGGAAGGGAATCTTGGTGATGAACTGACCAAACCCCCCTGCCCTGTCTCCCTGTGCTGTTTGTGGGAAGGAGGGAGGGGCTGGGGGGGGAAGGTGTCTTAAGGGCTTATTTTACTTCTCATTATCCTCCTCTGACTCTGTTAGCAATAAATTCACAACTTAAGTTAAGCGTGTTTCGCCCTTGAAGTGTTTCTCCCGGTCCTCATCTCACTCATGGAGCCTTCAATGACTTTTTTTTCCTTTTCCCTCCTCTGCCCAGCTGTGGCAGGGAAGGGTGAACGAGTGGCTCTCATGGGTGCCTGGTGCTGGGCCAGTGTCAAACCACGACAGGCAGGCATTGTCTGCCTGGATTTCTCCAAGGCTCTCACTATGGTTTTCCACAGCCTCCTCCTAGAGAAGCCAGTGTGTTGGGGTCTAGAGAGGTGCTCTGTGCGGTGACCGGGGAACTGGCTGGCAGGCAGCATCAGGGCTGGGGTAAGTAGCTCCTTTTCAAATCAGCAGCCTGTCACAAGTGAGGTCCCCCTGGGATTTTGGGCACAACACTTTAAAATCTTCATAAGTGATCTGGAAGATGGGATCAAGTGCCCCCTGGTGAAGATGGCTGATGATACCAAACAGTGGGGAAGTGGACACATCAGAAAGGAGAGCCACCCTGCAGAGTGACTTGGATTGGCTGGAAGAGTGGGCTAACCAGAACCTTACGAAGCTTTACAAGGACGAATGTTAGATTTTTACACCTGGGAAAACAATATCCAGGAGTGCAGCACATGTTGGGATCTAACCAACTGGGGAACAACTCTGTGGAAAGGGACCTGGGGATCCTGGTGGACAAGCTCTGTATGAGTGAAAAGGGTACTGCTGTGGAAGAGTGAAGACAACAGGCTGCTGGTTTCCATCAACAAGGGCATCAGCAGCAGAGATAAAGATGTCACTATCCCACTTTACTCAGCGATTGTCAGGTAATTTGTGGAATACTTTGTTCAGTTTGGGTCTCAGCAATAAAAAAAAGCTGTGCACAGGCTGGAAAGGGTCCAGAAAAGTGCCATGAAGGTGATCCAGGGACTGGGAAGCTGGCCGAATGAGCCAAGGCGGAGGGAACTGGATTTGTTCAGCCTTGAGAAAAGAAGGCTTAGGGAGCACCTTATCACTGTGTTCCAGTGTTTTAAGCGTGGCTGGAAAGATGATGGAGACTCCCTTTTTACAAGGAGTCATGTGGAAAAGATGGGGGTAATGAGTACAAGTTACCCCTGAGGAGATGCTGATTGGATGCAAGAGGAATATATTTCACCTGAGGACAGTCAGCCACTGGAATCTCTCCAGGGAAGTGGTGAATTCCCAAATATTGGACACTTAAGATTTGTCTGGACAGGATGCTGGAACATCTTATATAGACTGCTTTTGCCAAAAAAGGTTGGACCAGGTGATCCTTCAGGTTCACTTCCAGCCTGGTATTCTATGATTGTACTTTCCTCTGGCAATATTGTCTGAAATCCTATAGGGCTAATTTGCCCAACTGGGAGATCCTGCAATGTATGTCACATGCCTGCTATCACCAACGTGTGCGTGTGGTGAGTGATCCAAGCAGGAGCAGAATATGGAGTTGTGCTTTGTCATGTCAACATTTTGTTAGTGTTTGCAATATTTGGATCTGCTAGTGGGTAATAGATGTCATCCCAGGTGGATACAAATAAAGCCTGGATGGTATACTGCATCCTACTCTGTTTTTGTTTACTCTAGATATTAAAGCAAAATTGCTCTTAAGTAAAATGTTTAGGAGGTGCTATTTTTTTCCACAAATATGTATTTTCCTGTCTCCATGTTCTACTAAGCAGGCAGCCTTAGTAACCATAAGTCAAACAGCACAAGCTTCTAAGTGATGAATTACTATTAGTACATTTTTGCAACCTCATTAAATAATCTAAAAGGGCTTAATTATATAAATCTACATCTGTGGATGTTTTAAGGAAGTATTTCAAAATCGACTGCAGCTTGATCTCATGCAATAGTAATTAAATTATGGCCCTAATTCAGGAGAGCATTTAAGCATGTTGTTAACAGGGTCTGCTGAAGGTAGAAAATTTGAGTGCTCCTAACCAGAGGCCTTGGAGAAAAATCAGTTTATATTTGAACTGATGTTACTGTGGGAGAGGGATGCTCTTTCCCAAACCAATGAAAGGTAAAGCAACACTCTTGAAAAGAAAGATTTTGTTTCTTCTTATACAAGCAGTCTATCTTATGAATATTAGGCATTCCATGCATATATTGAATTATCCTCAAGATTAGCATAGAGCAGGGCTTTTCATCTTAAGGAGTGAACATCATGTCACCATTTCTTCTGTTCCGAATTTGCAGCCAAAGCTGAAGGTTTCTTCATATGTGAACTATTGATGTCATTCCAGCTATCCCCAGGTCCCCTGGCCAAGTCCTTCCACAGATCATGTAGCATCTTCAGAACTGGTCAGCAGACAATAAATCAAATATTTGGAGCTTGCAGAAAGCAGAGAAAAAAGTTGAAAGAGTATGTACCTTAGCCTTTTCAGGGATCACCCCATCAGTATTTTTGTTTTTCTGAGTCATCTTTTTATTAAGCAAAAGTATTAAATAAGTATTTGTCAGAAAATTGAGTCATCTGTGAACACATGCTAAAAGAGAAGAAATTGCAGAGTACATTTTGATCTAAACCCCATTTTGTGAAGCATTTTCCAAATGTTTCTTGAAACAGTGTACCTGCTGTACTGTAAGCAAGATAATGCCTGCTGTTTTTTACTACTACAGATTATTAGATGTGCTGTCTTAGAGTGTTAAAGCACCTAGATGAAATTTTGTTCTCAACATAGTATTTTCCAGCTTATAAAGGGGATATTTTGATTCTGTTCATATTGTGCTTTCTGGTCATATCTGCAGCAGATGTGCTGATAGTGAAAGAAAATGGAGTTCCCAATTACTGAAATGCACATTAATTGCATACACATGCATGGATGTCACACATCCATTACACCCCACACACATGACATATGACACAACTGAGTGAGAGAAGAAAATCCATCTAACCCCTTTAAAGAAGATATGGAGCTCTATAGCAGAGCCTACTTCTATTTTTATAGCATTTATGTCTGTATGGGTGAGTAAGGGGATTTATACAGCTTCCCATATGCCGGTACAGGCAATCTGTCAGAACCTGGCCTTAGGCAAGAGTAGTACACTGGGCTGCTGCTTCTGGACCACTGCAGCTGGGTAGGATAGGCCTGGAAGCAGGTGAAATCTTACAGCTCCTTCTGCAAGATGCTGGCTCTAGTGATAAAACTGACTTAAGGTTCTAACCTTTGACCTCTTGTTTATGACTCGTTACTCGCATTTACTGTTACCGTTGTTGTGCTCTAAGGCAACTCAGGTAAAGTTTGAGGTAAAGAACTATCCTTATCTGAAGGTATCGCAAGGTAGAGTACATGCACAGCTTGGATGGTAGGGAGAAAAAAGCAGGAAAAAATGGTGTGACAGGGCACATAGAAGACAGGAACTTCTTCCTCCAGCTTTGCCACTACCTGAGACTTGGTGGGCTTTTTTAATTGCGTGTGGATTTACATCAGTAGTGCAGCACCACCTAGGAAGGCTAACCTACTCTCCAGCCCTGCCCAGCTGCAGGGTGCAAGAGTGAAATGCCCACAGTTTGTCCTCAGCAGTGTTTTGCTAATTCTGGGACTTCCAGAAAATCTAAGCCTATATGTGGTTCTTCCTCTAACCGGATAATACTTCCGTCCCTGCCCCAGATAAATCAAGGACTGAGGGACACTTTCTGTTCTGAGGTGTAAATCGAGAGTAATTCAAGAATGACTTCAGTTTCCTAGAAGGAGAGTAGATATGGAGAGTAGATACTGAGTGTAGATCTGACAAATACTGTATTTTGAAATCTGAGCATACATGTGCAGGCCAGGATGGTGGTGGTCATGAGCCTCAGTTATCCTACTGCCTTAGTCATGAGTACTTCAAATATGAGCAGTTTCTTACTCAGGATGTATTTTTTAAGGTTAAACATTCTTTCAACAGCTCTGGTAAACACAATAGTGCAGGTATATCAAGTGACCCTGTACCTCGGACAGTAGAACAGAGCTGTTTCTGTTTCATTCCACATTACTATGATACTTTATTTTCTTTTTTCTCCTACCTAGTGAATAGAGTTTGAAAACTCTGTTTACTCTTCTCTAGAATCTAGAGCTTTGAAAAGTTATTCTTTCCCTGTGGAAATTAGCAATTAATTACTTTCTATGCCATGATAAAAAAATCAGTAGTCTTGCAGATGATTTCTTTCTGATGACATGAAAATTTTCCACTTTAGATAGCTCCATGACAATATGAGGAAGCTCTGAATATTAACAGTTAAAAGTTTGTAGCCGTGCTACAGGCAGATGTGTGATTTAGTTGAGGCCATTGTTCCCATTTTGAAAACAAACTAAAGGATCAAGTTGGTCTGGAAAATAGTCTGCTGTGTAATTGTCTTTTCATTCTAGGTGCAGGTGTTCTCTACTCAAAGGAACTGTCTTAGGGCCCAAAATGTTTCTGGATATTATTTAAGCTAATGTTATTTGCACATTTTAGTGCTTTGTTGAAATGCTGTAATAAAATAATGAAAGCATAAAAGTTATATGTAGGTGTCTGTACTCAATTTTTATCACTGAAAACTGTTACTAGATTATTAGTTTCTTCTGTTGATTTAGCTCAACATTCTATACAGTTTGTAAGAAAAAATTCTTAATTTTGCTCTATATCGGTACTCTGATTATAACGCTTGTGTTCTGGGGAATGACAGTGCATTTCAGAGACTCTTAAAAATACTGAAATTGCCACTCTCTGAGGAAACCCACTCTAGTTTCCTTTCTTTTATTGACCAGATTACTTGTAAAATATAGGTTTTATATTGCAGTGGACAAAGGTTTCTCCATCTAAGTAAAAGTTTTGAAATCTACTCAGTTTCATGAACCTAACATTTCCTGGGATCCAGTATACTAAAAGCCACTGGAACCAAAGAATTAAAGCTGAGACACAACTCGTCGTTCTGCTCTCCACATGTCTAGGGGTTACAATTATGTACAGTACCTTTAGCATTAGATGGGATCTGTCTGTGGTTGTTTCTCTCCTGCCTTTTAGAAAGAAGTTGGATTCCATTGTCTATGAAATTTGGTCTATTTTATATTGTATCCAAGTTCCATTTTGGCTACATTTAGCCAAAGTTTCGTGTGGATTTTTGTTTCATGCCTCAAACCTTAGGACAACGGGGGTGGTGCTATTGGGGTTTTGAGATGAAACTTGCTTTGTTACTAAGGAACATTACAGATTTATTTTGTTGTCTTATTACTAGCTTTACCGTTGTTGGCTATGCTGTGGCTCTCACTGTTTGATTGTATGTAGTAACTGAGGTATGTGCAAAAGCGTTTTGTTTAAGGAAACAGCTTGATCTTTTTTGTTAGTAGAATGCTGGTACTGAAATAATGATAAGACCGTAATGCTGGTCTACTTGATACATGTTCTCTCTGCAGTTAGAAGTATTTTTAATCTCTATGATAACCTGGGTTTAGTGCTGTATGGATGCTCAACTCTCTAAACTCTTTTAAATTTATGAGTACCTAGTTTAGGTGTTCTAGTAGCTGTTCGAGCTTATGTATTTCTCTCTCTGGCCCATAAGTACTTCTCAGTGTGGTCTCTTCACTGACTGCCTACTTCTCACTGAACACTCTGGAATTATTTAAGAGAATTCCTGTACATCCGGCTATCTAGCTGAAAAGACTGGAAAGAGTGTCTGTACATGAGGAGTGAAAAGGAGGATCTCTGCACCTATTGCTCTTTTAAATGCATATTTAAATGCATATTTCTCATAACATCTAAATGACATTTTTGCTTGTTTTGAAGTACTATTAATTCATGTTTTTTTCTAAAGTCATTTGTTACTGCTGTCATCCTTAGGGATCCTTCAGGTGTCTGTCATTAGTATTTTTTTCTCTTCACTACTTCACTGCCATCTTTATGGCAGTGACTCTTACATCTTTCTTTTTGGGTTGCTTCCTGTCATCAAAATGAAGCTGCTCCTAAGTTCTCTCTTCTCCAAAAGTGTTGAAAACTTTGCTTTTGCTCACTGAGGCTGTCACCTTTGCAACCTTGGGAGAGAGACAGCTTATTGTTTTGTCTCATATGGCTTGTAGCCAAACACATCTTTCTTAATATTATTATTAGGTAACAATAAGAAATGGGGCAGGAGGAATGTAAGCATGCCAATAAATGTGTTTGGAAGGACCATTTTCCGGCAAATATATGGTTCTTCTCTCCCCTCCCCACCCTAGTCTTTTCTTCACTCTCTTTTCATATCCCTACTAATGTAGGTACAAGTGATGAGTTGCTGAATCTGACCATTTCCATGTTATTGCTAGATTTTATCCTTCCTTTTGTTCACAATATTCATTCCTCCTGTATTCTTTCTGGGCTTATTACCATTCATGCTTGCAACTTCAGCACTGTTTTCAGCACATTTATTCAGATACAGAAAACATCTAAAACATGGAAACACAGCATTCACCTGTTACATGTGCATATTTTTGATTCATATGCATATTAGTAATTGGATAGTAATTAGCTACTATTAGCTAATTCAGACATTTTTTCTCTTGGCATTGAAATCCTCGCTTTGAAGTGTTCTTATTTGTTAATGGTATACAATATAGCCTACATTTTCCTTATTAAAATTATTTCTGTTTTATGGCAGAATTTGACATTTTATTAAAAATAAGATCTTTTAAAATGTGCCATTATCACAGCAGCCTGAGATGACTCTGATTGTAGAAGTTCTTTAGATCCAGCTATTTTCTTCATTTTTCATGGTATGGATTCAGTGCAGTATCAACTGTTTTGCAGTTGTGACACTTGAGTGGTGCATCTGTGGTTCAGCATCTCAGCGGCAGCCCGACAGGGATCACGTGGCAGGCAGCAGCACTCCCTGCCAAGGGAAGCTGCAAGCCATGGGCTCTTTCCAGTCTTAGTCACTGCGCCCATTTTACTGTGGTTACTCTCCGTATCTGAACTGCAAATCAGAAGCAGTTGTCCAGCTGAGGTTTTCAGAGTATTCTGAAAAGATGTGTGGGATGCTGCTTTCACAGAACAGGTTGCAGCAGGTATTTACCTCTGTGTAGAGTATACTGGTATGGGCATATGAGCCTGGCAATTTCTCTTCTGAAACAATGAAGAAGAATGCAGAAAAAATTATCTGCTTCAAGTGTGTAAGACCTGGGTAACTGTTACCTTGCCTAAAAAACAAATGAATTAATTTGCTGCATTTGGTAATAGCTTTATGTTTGTGGAGTGATGTTTAAGTATGGGTCTGGATCTAAGTTATTGTAGTGTAATATGATTTTATAGCACTAAAACATTCTATAATATGCAGATATACTACATTAGCCACCAAGAGCCCCTGTGAGGAATAGAACCTGCTTTTTACAATTATTTACGGGGCTAAGCTTGTGTTTGTGTCTGTGACTCAGGAACACAGGAATACCCATACCTGACCAAAATAGCTCAACACCTTTTTTTTCCTTCCAGAACTGAATGCCTCATTGCCCGTGTGCTTATCAGAAATTTGAAATAATTTATTTGATAAGTTGCTGAAAATCTTGCAGTTTCATATCTCATCATGTCTTAAGCAGTAATGATGCAGAACTATACCCTGGGATATGAGATCCTTACCTGATAGAAACGAGTATAACTGTCCTGAAGTCTTTGAAAAACTGGCATTTTCATCTGGTAGGAAATGGAAATTACCACCAAGTCTATGATAATTTCACAGTAAAAAGCAAATGAATGTTTTAACAATGAGCGTAATCCGAAATAGATTACTTAGTGATGTTATGTATTATCTTTAAATCCCCAGTGGATTAATAAAAAAATGATTATGTGGCGTTTCTTGGCATAACCTATCCTACTGTAGACTAAATTGGAGATTAATATATCTGGTTAGAAAGGTCTTTTCTGACTCCAAAATGTGCAAGTCTATGAAAACTAATTGGAAAAGGGACAAAAAGTAGCATTTGCTGTGTTGGAAACTTGTGCTAGCATATCACCTCACTGATTTTTGCATGTACTTGATAAATTGATATGAAATATTCATAGAACAAACAATACTGCATTTCTGATTTGAAGACTAGGAGAGTACTGAAAAAATGAACTCCTTTCAAAGGAACCATTTAAGGGAAACCACACCAGTTGCTCTTTGGAAAAATAGTAGTTAGTATTTAGAAACTTGATTGTTTGGACAAAAAAAAAAAAGAAGATTAAGAGTAACTGAGGAAATGGGCACTCTGCCTCTTCCTTTTTGAAGACTGTGAGTCTTTCAGATTCCTGGACGTATGACTGCATTTGAGTTTTTTTGATATTTTTTTAAAAGATTTTGGCCTTTCTGAAGCAGGACTCCTCACAAATGAAGCATGTAATTCTAATATAAAATTAAATGGATTGCTTTCTCCCTTCTAACATCAAAAGTAGTGATGGGTAAGACGGAAGAGGTTTTTCCAAGATCCCTGCCTGCTAAGAGTGACTAAGGTGTTTCATACAGATGACTTTAAATCAGTAAAGGCAAAACATTACACCACAGCAAGCTGGATACCTTCTATGCAGTTCCCAAGAATCATGAGACTTCTCTAAACCTATTTTTGCACATACTTGATATTTTTAGGTAAACATTTATAATCTATTGATAGATTAGTAGAATGGAGATGGTAATTTTAACCACTTTTCAGGCAGTTTGTACTATTCTTGGGAAAAAAGCATTCTTGAGTTATTTTTATGATAATTTTGATTGATAAACTCTAAGTTTAGATTTAGAGAATTTATACTATGGTTGGGATAGTGATATACATTATTTACTAGTACAAGTTCAAAAGCACTTGATCTTTCATTTTCTCTTTTTTCTTTTTTTGCTTTGTGTATCAAAAGAGCAGTTAGAAATTTCCAAGGCAAATTGCATCTTACAGAAGAGGTGAAAGGTTCTTGTCAGCTTACTTTATCAAAAGCACAGACCTAATTGTTTTTTCAGTATACTGACAAGGATTTACAGATACTTTGCTCACTTAATTTTCTTGCAGAGGGGGTAGTGTCTTTGAAAATTATTTTCAAAATTGCCTGATATTCTTTTACGTAATTTAATTGCTGGCAGTTGATGATGTTCTGACACCACATACTTTCTACCTCAAAGAAAGGAATCTGAAAAAGTAAGAATAGATTGGTCTTAAGGGAAGCTTTAATGAATTATATACACGTAAAATTGGACATGAAGGGGATAAGTAAACAGCAAAATGGATTTTTAATTGCCACTTGAACATAGTGTGTATTTGTGACTAACATTCATGATATTTCTTTCTTTGAAACATGCTCCTCTGTATTTCAGAAAAACTTGGCAGGTGGTGGTTTTTGTGTAACAGATCTCCAAAATGATAACTGTAATAAAGGAAATCTACTGGTTCCTTTAGACTGTTTCAGCGTGAGGGACAGTGTTAATGCTCAGTCTGTTTTTAGGGGGTTGTCTTATAGGACTGTGGGTGATGTATGTGCACAAGATTTTTTCATACAGACTCAGAACCTATGGAAGGTTTAGATTCCTTTTTGTAATGGCATTGCAATTACAAAAGAATCTATTTAAAAATTGCCAAAAGTGTCTGGCAGAATTTTAGAGGTAATTAGAAACTTAGCAAGCCTCTGGTTGTAAAGAAAGGCCTGTCTGCAAGTTGCTTGGCCTTTGTTCAAGCTTTTGACAATGAAAGCAAGACTATCAGCAGTGTTAGTGTTGAGTGTTTTAGAAAGCAGCTGTGTCGTCCTTCAGTGTTAGTTTCACCTTTTCGTTTGTTTGTATCTCTAGTGAGATATACCAGCTTATTCCCGAAAGTTGTATTACTATTTGTTGTCAAGGATGCTCTTCCCTTTGCAGAATGGAGGACAGTGGATTACTGTGTACAGGAAAATCCATTTTACAGAATATTTAGACACCAGAATTTGGCAAGATTTAATAAGATTTGTGTTCTGCACTAAATTTTGCCGCTTTTGTTTGACTAGATAGATGCCAGCTTGCACTGTACCTAGCCAGAGATGCACCTCACTGCCAGTAGCCTGGGACAAAAAATAAACATTAGCACTCAAATATGTGCAGGACAAAGAGAATTGATGTAGCTGAGCACACCAACTCACTTCTTGTCTTTGAGAAGAGACTGGTCTGGTTGTTGGAAGAGAGGCTTTTGGGACAGATTTTCTGCTAAATTATAGCAGTTCACATTCTATTGAATTTCATGCACGTCTTCATTTATTACAACAGAAGACATAAATAAGACCTTTTGCTTTTTGGGTTATGTGTGTCATACAATAACTTTTCTTTTTTAGCAGAGAAAGGTAAGGGAAATGGAATACTTTAGAAAGCAATGCATTGGGTGCCTGTGTACCAGATACTTAAGACATTCTTAAGACATACTTAAGTGTGTTTCTGACCTTCTTTGCTAAGGCTGTCTATCCTAATATTGATAGAATAACTAAAGAATTAAATTTTTTTGTGACTTGCCAAGCACCTAAGCGTGTAAACAGGTAAGCTCAATGCAATTAAGTGTGCTGTGTAATCCTCTGTGTAATCTCACCAGAGTGCCCCTTCATCACCTGATAGAAAGACCTTCTGTCATAGGATTTGAGGGGTCATGCTGCTTTGTATCGTGATCTTTGCTAATCCACCTTACGTTTTCACATTGAGATTTCACATTTTTCTGCTTGTAACACTTAATCAACTTATATTTCTAAGAAGATAGTGGCATGTTGTCTTGCATGCTTGGCAGTCATCCTGAAGTGGGAAATCTCGGCATTTATTTGTTAATTAAAGCTGAACTATCAGTCTTGTGGCTGGAATTTTCTTTGGTACTTCTGCATGAAATACTGCTCAGAAATCTGACTAGATATGAATTATGTCTTCCAAAACAAGTGATAAACAAAATTAAAAACACCAAACGTGTGTTACAGTGATATATTCTGCACTGGTTGACACGTAAATTAGATGACCTGGTAGGTTTTGTCTGCTTAAAATCTGTATCCATGGCAATCCACACCAGGTGGTGCTGTAATACATAAGCTTTGCAGTTCTTATTCCTAGTGAGTTAATGCTTTCTTTGGAAGGTAAACTATATATTGGCGCTTGATTTTTTTTATTCCAGATTCTCTCAAAAGAGAATAGTTGAAGCAGTAAGGGACTCATCTTGAGCCTTGATTTTTGTATCAGATTCTGATTCTTTGCATACAATACTGGGAGCTGAACTCTTAGACTGTCAGTATGGCGGCTTTTTAGCTGGAGATATTTATTCTGTTTTACATGACATTTTCAGTTGTATTCTGAGATAATTGGCATGTTAGAAATGTTTCTTGAAAACATTTGAAGTACAGTCTTAATGGAATTTCTTGTTAGATCCACAGTGTTGTATCTTGCGTTACATTGCACTACAGTGCACATGGAAATTAGAATTTTAGACATTTTATCTCTAGTGTCATGGAATCTGAACTTCCCAGATGAAATTTGCACAATCGAGTAAGGGATTTGGATACAGGATTTGAATAAAGTCAAAATAGCACTAAATCCTCCAGTCGTTTTTGAAAACTTGCATCCTCATTCTTTTGCTACTAAGTTTTCCTCTTTTGTCCTGCCGTTTTGTAATGGCAAGAATGAGGCTTATGGCTTCTTAATTGCTTTTTTTTATTGTAGGGGACAAAAGCTGTTTATCTTGGTTCTTCTGTATCCTGCTGTGACCAGACTTAAGACTGTTGGTTTTGAGAACTTTTAAAAGGTGGGAGTAGAAGGAGAAAGGGAAATAATTAGATATCTGGGGCTATATTATAGTACAAAAGAGAGCTGTATATTGAAAAGACTAAGAAGAATATATAGGAAAATTTTATGTACGCTTGCTCTGGCCATCAATCTCTTAAAATAAAAAGCCCTAAACCAGCCCCGAAATGCAGTCTCTTGATTGTTTTTTTGCAGCTGTGTTTCGTAACCACTTACGGTTACATTCTAGTTCAGTAAATGAAAAGCAACATGAAAATTGTTCCCTGATTTTTTCTTCTAGGGGTCTGTAAGTTTACAAACCAGTAAACAAGATACCTAGAGAGATACTTATTCCTGTGCCCTGCCCCAGCTTTCAACATGAAGCACAGCCCCAGACTTTGGCTTAGTATAACATGTGTTAATGTCTCCCCTTATTAGAGAAAGCAAGTTTAACCATGCTTTAAGGTGGCTCCCAAGATTAGGGTCTAAAGTAAAATGTAGAAAAGTGACTGAGATGAAGGAAGGTCCTGCGAGTGCTGGAGAGACAGAAAGGCTGTGGATTAGAAGTGCAATTAACAAAAGGCTGAGAGCAAGTTTGGTGTAAGGAGAGTGGGAGGCTGAGGTAGGCATGGGTGACAAGATGGAAATGTGAAGCTGAGAGCTCAAGAATTGACAGCAAATGGTCGGGTTGGATAATTACCCAGAAATAGGCATCTATGGTCATGATACTCAGACTTTATTTTTCAGGCACCTGCATTTGAATAAACTAGCCAGATAAACCTTCTGCACCTCCAGTCACAGAAATACAGGGCTGGAAGTCAAGTTTTGGGTCATCTAGACTTTGTTTTTGGGACAGAACTGAAACAAACACTCATATACGGGAATCAGGTCTTAAAACACTCACAGTTATTTTCTGCACAAGCATACACACTTCCAGCCCTGAAGTTTTATAATGGAGGTAAAATGGAGCTTATTGGCTGTTTCACTGTAAATATGCAGGATTTCTAATAATTAGAACTTTAGAAGTGATGTTTGATAGTTGTTAAAAGTGTTCACCCTACCCCTAATGATGTGTTCTTTCTCATTTTGATCTGGAGTTGTTTTAACTATGTGTCATTCAGCACAGTCTTCTAGTATTCTCTGGCACCCCAATAAATTGCTTGTTTATGTTTTAATAATAGCTAGAATGCGAGTTATTTTACGCTTTTCAGGAGGCTTATATAATTTATATGGTAGAATGGGAGAGGGAAAGTATATTAATATATCAAGTTAAGTAGGGGATTACTTGTATGTGGTAGCACAGGTGATTCAAACCAGAGCTACCATGCTGTTTTACCTGGATATGCAGTTCAAGGAAGTCCAAGTAGAAGAGGGTGCTTCCAGTTCATCCAGCTCCATTTTTTGCTCGGTGTAGTCAGTCTGCCTCAATGCACCTGATAAAAAGCAGTATTGTTTCTTCCTCTGCAATTCAGTGATTGTTTCTGCTGGTGAAAAGGCAGATACTAACAAGATCAGATAGTCTCAGACTTGATAGAGTTTAAAACTTCGAAGCATGAAATGTAACATTGTCTAATAATATTTTCTCTGAGATCACAATGACTATTTTGTGACTCTGCACAGCATACACTCACGTTAGAGTGCATTTTTTTTCTTTCCTGAATTTTTGTTTAAGAGGCAAAATCTTGAGACTGTTATGTTTGGTACCACTGAAGTCTGAAATATTTTCATCAAAATCACCTAAATAATACACGCACATAAGTCTTCTAGACACATTTATCAAAACTAGAAAAACACAGCTAGCACACATCTGTTTGGTAGTGTTAACTGAGCTTTTACAAAAGTCGAAGTAATAGCAAGTCCAAATGTCTAAACGACCTAACCTCCTGCATCTCAGTAGATGTCTTGAAAGTGTATTCCTTACTCTGACTGGCATATTTATGTTTGATAAAAAGAAGGTGTTTTCGTAGCTTATCCTTTAATGTAAACACTCTTATTTACCAAGTCTTCAGTTGTAAAACCTCTTTGCATCTCAATCATCAAAAGTGACAAAATGGTGAGATGGGAAATGGGTGATCTGAATGATCTGAACCAAAATGATTTATTCAAGACTATATGTCAGGGTGTTGCCTGAGCTGAGAACAGTAGCCCAACTGCTACAGTTTATTAATTAATACTGTTCGAAAGTCAGCCAACAAGTAATTTAGATTTTGGCAGAAAAAAATTTTAAAATCTAAAGAAAAAAGATGAGTTGGGCCAAGATGTGCAGTCATATTTCAGGGAAAAGCCACTGTGAAAATAACTGGGCTTAAAAAGTACTGCTGGGTTTAATTTACTGTGTTTTAGAATTCACTATTACAGGTTACTGAAGTCTTTCTGTTCACCTGATTTGAACTACAAGTTTTACCTTACTGATACTGTTCGATCAGGCTCTTTACACGTTCATTATTTTTCTGGGTTCTTTGATGGGAGTTACAGTTTAGGTGTTTTAGTTAAAATTTTTTTAACATCTGTGGTTGCCATAGGTTCACTCCTAATGAAATATGTGGGGTAATTGTGATTTCTTTTTGTGTCCTTAGGGAGACCACTGGGACAGTTCTTGATCTATCTGTATATTTCTCCTGATGCTATTGTCACTCTGTATTTGTGTTTCTTCCTTCTGTTGCCTTCTTTATGACATCTTCATATCTGCTGGTTTCAATCATCACTTCTTTGATGGTTAATTTCCAAGTATGTGTATCTGTGCCTGATTCTCACACATTTTTCTGTTCTCATATCTTCAGACTTTTCTTCCTGGATTTCCTTGTGTCCAATTAGCACATCCCTGAATGTTTAGTCAAAACCAGCATTTTGCCTCTTAGTAATTATTCCTTACTGTGCATGTTTTGTGTAATTTCCCACTCCTCATTTAGTTTTCTATGCTTCTCTCTGTATGCTCTGCACTTGTTTCAGTCTTCTCTTTCTTAGCTCTTTGTGTCTTCATAAAAAGTCTTTGGTTCCTTCTTCTTTGAAAACCCTGAATCTATGTACAGACAGAGGAACAAGATGCTGGGGAGCAAACACTGCCGAGAGGGACCTGGGGGTTGATGGCAAGTTGAACATGAGTCAAGAGGGCCAACCATGTCCTGGGGGGCATCAGGCACAGCATTCCCAGCCAGGCAAGGGAGGGGATTGTCCCCTCTGCTCCGCACTGGAGCGGCTTCACCTCGAGTGCTGGGGGCAGTTTTGGATGCCACATTTTAAGAAAGACATTAAACTAGTAGAGAGTGTTCAAAGGAGGCCGCAAGGATGTTGAAGGACTTTGAGAGGAAGCTGTATGAGGAACAGCTGAGGTCACTTGGTTGGTTCCGCCTGGAAAAGAGGGGACTGAGGGGAGACCCCACTGCGGTTACAACCTCCTTGTGAGGGGAAGAGGAGGGGCAGACACTGACCTCTTCTCTCTGGTGCCCAGTGACAGCACTGAGAGAATGGCCTGAAGTTGTGTCAGGGGAGGTTTAGGTTGAATATTAGGAAAAGGATCTTCACCCAGAGGGTGGTTGGGCACTGGAACAGGCTCCCCAGGGAAATGGTAACAGCACCAGCCTGACAGAGTTCCAGAAGTGTTTGGTCACTGTTCTCGGACACATGGTGTGACTCTTGGTGATCCTCATGTGTCCCTTTCAACTCAGAATAGTCTGTGGTTCTTATGTGCTTTTTTTTGTTGTAGTTAAAACCTTTTACTCTTGTAGCAATTACTTTATGAATAATCTCTTAATCCGGTATAGTGTTCTCTATGATTTCTTTTTGGTTTTATGACATTAACTATTGTGCTTAGTTCTGTTACTGTGAACATAAGTTTTACAAATAGTGTATTTGGAATAATGAATTTTAAGAATACTGTGAAAATAATCCACTACTTCAGCTTTTCTTAACAAGGAGAGCATTCCATAATGATGAGATGACTTTTGTGGGAACTGTTTAACAGCTCTACTTTGTTGGACTTGAATACTAGGAAGTTCTTTGCAAAATTAGGCTATTGCTTTGATTATTTATTGATTAACATGTGCAGGCCTGCAATCTCACTTTCATGTGTGTAGCATGTCAGTATGGTAGTATTTAAAGGCTTATTTAAAGTGCAGCTGACACTGAAGTCAAATGCATGTACACTGGCTTTTGGAATCTCTAAACACTTCCCTCCTGGAGTCTATATGCCTTGACCCAGAGCTATGCCAGTGGGGTGTTTTTTTGGGTTTGTTTCTTTTTTGGATGGCGGGGGGGAAGAGAAGGGAGGAGCTGGGGCATTTTTTTGTTTCTTTTTTGGTGTGGTTTGTTTTGGTTTGGTTTTTTGGCATTTTTTAGGTTTTTGGTTTGTTTTGGTTTTGTTGTTTTTGTTTGGGTTTTTTGGTGCGAAAATAAATGAATGGTTGCATATCAAATGTTTGGAGAATTGTGACTTTGTAAAGACTGTGGTTTTGTTTGGTTTTTTTCTGTAGGCATTAACATTGTTTTGTATCCTATATCTAGTTTTCCTACAGCACTCTTGCTGTCAATACCTTTACCAGTGCTTTATTTAGAAGGTTATTCAATGTTCTGATTCCTTTAGGTGGCTGCATTTATTATTAAGAAAAGGTTCTACTCGTCTTTTTATTGTTCATGTCAGTTATTCATAGTACAGTGTTCCCTCTTTACATGTTAATTTTAGACAATTGCCACCCCCACTCAGCTTCTTCCAGCTGCCACTGACACCTCCTCAGCCTGCTGGCACACCTGTGCCATCCTCCTTCCCTTGGAAGCTGTGCCTTCTTTAGGTTTTCAACCAAATTTCTTCCTGGTTGATGAGGTGGCAGAGGAGCCCTGTGGACTCCCCATCACTCTTCCTTGGCTGCAGCCTTTTCTGTCATTATTAAGGTTGCTGCTATTTGTTAAGGTCTACAGTTATATCTGTCATTTCCTTGCATTTTCACCCTTCACAGCCCAGTCTTAAGTGTGGTGTGTCACATCCAAAAACCAGGACAGGCCTCTTCCAATGTGAAACACTGCTTGCACCATAGTCCTCTGATGATCTCCTGTGTTCCAAATACTTCCACAAATAATGGAGTTTATTTCAGTCTGGCAGTCATGTTCCTAAGTGCCACAGCATCCCTTGAGTAAAAGGGATTAGGCCTAGCTTGGGCTGCTGTCTCTGTATGTTACTGTGTATGGCTGGAATTCTCTAATACTCAGACATTATCCTTGCTTCCTTAAGGGGTCAAATTCCAGTTGCTTTCTATGAGACATTTGCCGTGGGTGGGACATGACATTTTATTAGAGTGACTAAGTAATTTGGAGCATTCCAGAGCTGCCACTCCTTCTCCATGCAGGTAGCTGAGCACACTGCCCACAATGTCTAGGTTAAAGGTTGGAATAAGGAGTCCAGTCTGACGTTGATGTCTCTGTGCTTTTCCCCATCAGTTGTGTAGAAAGCCTTACGTTATGGCTTTGAACAGTATGGCCTGTGTACTAGCTCAGCTTTATTCTACGGTCTGTGTTGGTATTGTAGCTGTATGAACTGTTAATGGTATGAATCCATTGGAAAAAGGGCACCAGTGCCATTGAGTATAAAGCTAAATTGTCAACATACGTTTCTCAATATGTAGAGCTTTGTTTTGCCTACCAGTGGTATATATGTAATATTTAACTGGTATAATATGTATATGTATAATTATTTCTCAGTGTAAGTAGTACTGTAGTCTAGCAGAATGTAATTTTACAGTATAGTTACAGCTGGAACTCTCTTCAGTGAAATAAACTGCAAAGGCAAACATGTCTTTGCTTGGCGGCTTTATTTTTGATAAGATCATCTCAGGAACTTTATCAGAGTAGTTAAACAGGTGCCTGATTCTAAAAAGAAGTAGTTTAATTAAAATGAGACAATATTAATAGGAACTTCTGTAACTGGTGGGCTGGATTTGTGCTGATGACCTTACTTGGACAGAGCACTCAGCCCATTATGGAATCTAGGTCCTTGATTTGTGCCGTGTAGTTGTTATGAAACACCGTGAAAATTTTTTCTATCTTTTTTGAAATGTAGCATCCAAACAGTTTTTACACTTCAGAATTCTTTTGTCTAATTCTAAACTCAAGCTTGAGAGCAACATCATGCGCTTACAATGTTTGCACTGTTTATGCCTCTGAACCTTTCTAATTAAAGCAAAATATGTGGGCTGGAATCTCAAACTGATGTAAATCAGCAGAGCTCCATTAACTTCTTTAGAGCTGTTCTTCTTAATTTCAATATTAGCTTTTCAGCAAGAATGTGGTTAAGAAATGAGAATTAAAGGGAACCAAAATGGAAATGAATTTTACTCTAATTTATGTCTGCAAAGTGCAAATATGTTAAAATCCCCATGTTGACCAAAAAAAAATCCATACAATTATTTTGCTCAGTGAACCATTTAAGCTGTTGATTCATCTGCAGACACGTTTCAAAATCTCCCAACTGTTAAATTTAGGAAGAAAAAAACCAAACTGATAAAAACAGGCTGTTACTTGGTTAACTGCCCAGTCTTGTACTAAACCACAACATATGCTTTCACTGTAAGAATGGGAAGAGGTTTGTCTGGTGTATGGAACAACTGCTGGAAATCAAACTGGTACGTATCATTCCTGACGGTGGCATTAATTACGCCATGCAGTTGGGGAAATCATGTTCTATCATTCAGCTTCTGTCTTCACTGCAAAATTAATTGGAATGATCTATCTTGAATTCATTTAACGTCGATGAGAGCAACTGCAGTGGAAAATAACACACGAGCTTCATGCAGTGATTGAATGACTGCAGAGACTGTATTAGTGGCTGATGAGAGGTGATGAAGTACGCAGTAACTAGTGCTTTCTGACAGGCTAGCCGACTGGAATCAAAGCACTGCCAGGCTCAAGTTAAGGATTTTAAAAGGCATAATCCCATTATTAAGCAAGAGAGGTTTATCAGGCCTTACTGTTTCACAGACCAGGTACAAGATTTTATGCCCAGTATTTGTTGTTTGCCAAGTACAAGAATCATTTTCACAGAACAAAAGACTAGAAAAATAATACTCATCTGGTAGTGTCCTTTGGTGTTTGCAAATCCTTGATTCCAGGTAAATTGAAATACACAAACAGGTCAGTCAGCTTGCTGTATTCATCAGCTACACTGCATCAGGCAGGTGAAAGGAGTTACAAAGAATATGAGGCATTTTCATGCATTTTGTTTTTCCTCTGACTGTGAAAGAGATTGGTATTACGTGACACTATTAAATTAGTAATTTAGTAATCCAAAATGGGCATATAAAGAAATTTTGAAGTGTTAGGTCTGGCTCTCTAGGCAAATGAGATGCGGTTGATCAGATCAGCAGTTCAAGGCTCTGCTTTC
Source organism: Dryoscopus gambensis (assembly GCA_013389985.1). Taxonomy (NCBI): domain Eukaryota; kingdom Metazoa; phylum Chordata; class Aves; order Passeriformes; family Malaconotidae; genus Dryoscopus; species Dryoscopus gambensis. Next base: position 26,615 of record WEIT01011770.1, read on the forward strand.
CTTACATCAGGTGAAAGCAGATGAAGTTTGTGGTGAGGCTCTGCTGTCTGTAAGTACTCACTGTCCTAAGTCCACATTTCTTCATTTTCTGACCACTCTTCCAGCCATCTTCTGCTTCTGCAACCATATTCTATCAGATTTCTTGTTATGATTGTCTCTGTTTTCTGGTGCACAGCAGGAATACCAGGAACCACCTTATTTGTGCATTTTGGGGTTTTTTCACCCAACTGTTTGAGAAAAATCTAAATAGGTGCATTTAGAGAGACTATGAACAGAATATCTATATCTATATCTATATGTTCTGTGTATTTCTTATATATGTTAGAAAGTTGAGGCTTCCTCTTCAATTGATAGTATGAAGAGAGCAGAATCAGTTTCTGAACCACCTGATGTAATGAGATGAAAATGATACAAGCTTATTTTAAGACAAGCTTATTTGAAGAAGAGTAATGCAGTATTGTTCCTACATGGGCCGAAATGAAAGCACTGCATGTTTTGCAGCTGTATGTTTAGGTTCATTGAATGGCACTGCAGAGTGTGATGTGGATAACACTGGAGTCTTGCCTCATTTAGACCAGACTCAAAAATATCCTTTGAATGAGCTATTTCTAAATGTATTTTGTGGGCACCATCTTGGTGTGACATTTCTGAAGAAAGTTTTGGATGGTGTTCTGAGATTTTTTTTTAATTTGATGTAGATGGTCTCAGAAATGCTTTATAATATATGGCCTAAATATGTGCTACTGTTTGGTATGATTAGATAAGTATGTCATTTTCTCCTCTTATTGAGAATTTAGTGCATATACTTAACTGATTTTTTCCACCTTCCTTAGCTTTCAGATGCTGATTCTTTTCCTACCATGTTCTGAGTTCCATAATTCTCTGTCTTTATTTTATAGTTACCTCCTTGATATTTATAGACAGTGATTGTTTCTCATGGTGCCTTTCTGATGGTCCAGGTAAATGTACCTTTCTTGCTTCTCAAGGCTGGACAATATAGTTTGGTGCCTGTTAAGCCTTTTGAAAGCGTCCATCAGATAGAAATATATTTTTGATGTGTTGATTCAGGATTTTCTGCTGAATGTTACCTCATAGTCTGTATGCATACTGAGTAGTAAACCAGTGCAGAATAAGCTGGAGAGAACTCATCAATTTGTTTGTCAGGCAGTGAAGTTTGGAAAGAAATTAAAATAAAAACTGCTAGCACTCTTTAAATTGTTTGCACTATTGATGGCTACTTCGGCATGAGAAGTGTTGCCCTCTGACTTGGTTTCAGACAGTACATGCACACAGAATTGTGACAGGATTGGGATGCCTGGTTTTACAAAGCAACACTCCAAACTTGCAGCTTGAGAATTTTTGCAGTAATGGAGAAATACCTGAGTTTAAGTGAGCTATTTGTAGTACCAGCAGCAGTGAACCAGAAGCTCCAGCTATGACCTATATATCCAGGCTTCCAGCTGGGCTTGTGCCATATGAGCTGAAGCTTGTGTGACAGTAGTTCCCCTATTAATGGTGTCTGACCTGGCTGGATTAAAGAGAGACGTGTTGTGTTAAACTGCACTTTCTTCTACGCTTAACTTCTAAAGTCTAAAAAAGCCCTGTACGGATCTTTCATGATTAGGCTGTGGCGCTACCAAATTGGTGTACCGTTTTCCCCCTTATTTCTCTCCTTTTGCTCATTTCACTTCAGTGGCTTTTGGCCTTGTACTCAGCTTTGTGTAGCATTGCTCTAAGTAGAGTTTGTCTCCCCTTTCTGTGAATTGGTATGAGCTTCACGGCAACATTTATTCACAGATACTAAATAGTCATGGAATAGGATTCCATGTGGTCGAAGACAGTGTGAGAACTGTAATTTTGGATTGTGACATTATTGTAATATTTATCTTACTACTTTCCAACAGTGGACTCTGCTGCTGTTTGCCTCTGTTCTACATCAAGATCACTTTTATTCTGGAATAATTACTATGCATTTAGGAGATAAATCAGTTTCCCTCCCTCAAATCTCTAGTGCTGCTTAATAGGCTATTAGTATGTGTAAGTCTCCAGATCTTCTAAGAAGCTGGTTTTTACTTACCAGATTTCGTATCAAATGTGAGGCTATTGAAGTATATAGTAGAGGCTAGAACTTAAAAGAGATTGTTCCTGAAGTACTGCAGTACTGTTTACAACTTCTTACTGAGTTTCTAGAGTAATGAGAAAGTGCTCCAAGGGATGTTATCTGGAGAGGACTGTGCAAATCTGCCATTTGAAAAAATAAATAGTAGTAGTGTAGTAAAGGAATGATGACATAGGAGTTGGAGGTTTAACTCTTGGTTGCCTTGATTACATATATGGAGAAGGTGAAGGAGATGTTAGTCTGTGGCGTAAGAAACATGCTGACATCATTTTGTATTATTGAGCAGAAACCGCATGCTGGAATGTTCATGTGTTTGTGACTTTGAGCTAAAGCATATGAACTGAGGAGTAACTAGTAATCCTGAGTGCTGAAAAAGTGTAAACCTAGCCCTGCAAAATTGTGATGTTTGTTTAAAAGATAAACAACAAGTCTAGATCTCTCTTCTGTTTGTCTTCTGGGTTTTGTAAATCTTTTTAGATTTTTGGGCTCAGGCCCTCTTCTACAAACACAAAGGCTTGAAGCAGATTTTTTTGTTTTAAGTGAAAGCTCATGTTCTCATATAATTGCATGATTTCAGGATCATGGTTTCAGAAAAAGTAAAAAAAAAATATTATATGTTTTACAAAGAAGTAATGAGAGTTGGCTATTCCACATGAGCATGGCTCACATGGAAGAACTGTTGTGNAAATGAGTCTTTGACTTGACCAAAGGGTACATGGGACCAAAAATTATAATAAATGGTCGACTTCAAAGCCTGACTTCATCCAGAGGTTTTTAACACTGTTGAAGGGGTTTTTTGAGAGCTTAGTAGGTGCAACTTGAATTAATTTTTCAAAATTCAACTTCCTTCCAAAATAAAAGCAAAATTCAGAGAATTAACCAGCAGATCACAGCTTGTGGTATCAACAGCCTGATTTTAGTAAGGGCTGCGTGGGACGTCTGAATTCCTTGAAAATGTTGGCTTGCCTGTACTGAGCTCTCTTGGATATTCTGGCCTCAGAAAGGTCACCAAGGAGGCCTTAAGGCCTCTGCCTTATTGCAGCATCTTTGAATTTTACCTGTTCCCTTTTGGTTAAAGGAGCTTTTTGGACAAAGCACAGGAAAAGTCACTGTTGGAAACAATCCTAAGTTGGCAGGAGTGAAATAAATGTTTAAGTAGGTATTTTTACAACTGCCTTCTGTAATTTTCCTTCTATATCTAGAAAGAGAAGCTTCTAAGTAAGGAAATGATGCCGTGCTTGACTTCATTTTATGCCTTTCTCTGGTCTTAGTATGCCTGACCTAAAGTTCGCTGTTGCTCTATCTCATGCCCATTTGTTTCTCAAAAAGCAGTTTGTTTAACTTAATCTTAGCCTGGCAGAATCTTAGCCATATATAGTTTTTGTGCTGTTTCAACTTGGAGAATATAAAAATTTTACTGGATGGTTAAAATCCCTGTTTGGATGGGTGTATTTTAAATATTAAATTTTGTTTCCTTTTCCTTACATTTGGGGAAAAAGAATGGTGTGTGCCAATACAACTGCTTTTAAATGAGCCATGCTGAAGCTTTTACTGAAGTAGAAGGGATTCAAAAGCCTATTATTATGCATTAACTGTACTGAAGTCACAAAAGCGCAGTTTCGTTTAAAGTGCACTTCTGTTCTGAATGATAGCTGCTGTGGCAGCTCTTGTGGTTGCTTCTTTTTTGCTTCTCAGTGCTTTCTACATGTGATCTGTTCAGTTTTCAAGTAACCCGGTAGCTTTTCTGGCTACCAGCCGNTCATATTCTGTGTTATTTGAGGTTTATCTCCAACATGTGTAAGGAGGTAGTAACCACCCTATTTTGTTCACTGAAGAGGGGCAGGTAGAAGGAACTCGGTTGTACAGAAAAGTACTTTTGTAATCATTTTGCAAGCAGAGATGTTCAGGGAACAGGGTCAGTGATATTTTATGAGGAAAGACGTTATTTCCTGTCAGTTCATTTATATCTGTTCATAAATGTAATTGTGCTTCTTATTACCTCTGAATTGGTAGCCAGCTTTTACTTTTTGAAGGGCAGTTTTGATCCCATTCTTCATGTGGCATCCATGGAATAATGTTGGAATGGACTAATAATGCATCCTTCTGCAAAATGAGGTCTTCAGATGTTCAGAGAAGAAGATATCTACTTTGGACCAAATTCACTTAACTGATCCCTCTTGCTTGCATATTCAAACAGCACAGGGAAGATTTTCTTCCTACTCTGAAATTCTGTAGTGTGGGGAAATCTGTCAAAGGGAGCTTCTGTGTTGGTTGTTCCTTGTACACTACCTGCTGCGAGAGTAATTTTGGGAACCAAGGAGGAGATAGTAGTCTACTCTGCCAAGCTGTTCATTAGGCATATTGCAACAGTATATGTAAGAGCATACTCAGTAACAAAATTGGGGAGTTAATAGTGTGTGTAAAGGTGTCCTTTTGTGCCAAATGGAGTGGGTCATTCCGGAGGGGGTCATTAGTCCGCAGTGTCTTAAAATTATGTTACACTTTTTGTAATCTTTTCAGTGCAGTGCTGCAGCTCGTCTGGTTGATTTTCAAAGCCCACTGTTACAGAAACCAAGTTGTCATTTGTTCCCTGGAGATAGTTTATGAATAGATCGGTACTGAAATCCCCTTGAAGATGCTATTGACATGTCAGACAAAGCAGCCTCTTCTTGCCATTATTGTGAGGTGAACAAATTGAGTTTATAAGTGATTAGGGTGAACAATTAGCATAAATACTTTCCATCCTTTAGTTCTGGAGGAGATTTTTGAGTCTGACTGGGAGTTTAAAAAAAATCAAAACAAGACCTCAGTGAGCTTGAGCTGATAATACCAAAACCTCATGGTGTGATGTTTGATTCTCCAGCTTGTTTGCAGCTGGAAGGGGCTTGCCTGTGAAAAACATAAGGAATGATTCTTTTCTGTAGGGATGAAAAGTTGCCTGACCTTTTAATAACTTTCCTTTTTATGTGAGTCACTGTACTGATTGTTAATCCAGTCATTATCCTTTCTCCAGAAGGTGATCTTGCCAAGGACATCACTTGCTATCTGAATGTAAAAAGGACACAGCCAAACTGAGTCCAAAACCCAGAAGAGCCAGAGAGCTCTCTCCCTCAAATGAAACAAGATGCTGTAGACCATAGAAACCAGTGACTTTCAGGAAGAAAAAAAATGAGAGAAAAGGTGGAGAGGGAACGTCAAGTGTATGAAGCTCAGAATGGGAAACCAGAGGCAAATTCCACGTAGAAGACAGAGATTTTTACTCATAACTGATGCCTGTAGTTAATTCATAGAACAGTCAAGAGGTAGTACAATTTAAACCTGTTCACATTATTCCACTGTGTTTATTGAGTTCTGAGAACCAGAGTTATTCCACCAGAGCTGGGAAATGACATGTCATATCTGCAAAAGCTGCACTAGTGCTGGACCCTGCCAATGTTTGAACTGCTTTGCCAGCCTTGGCTCAAAGTAGTGTAAACAGAGCTGAGGCAGTATGTGTCACTAAGTAAAAAAGGGGAGAAGGTGAAAATTATTTTAGTACCCTGGTTTAGGAATCTGAGGTGTAAAATAAAATGGTTGGTGTCCGTAGGTGTGGTTTTGAAGGATACACACATGCTTTGTGGAAAACCAGTGTCATAATAAGAGAAGATGGCAGAAGAATTCAGTGTGAATGGTCTGGAGGCCAGGGAGAAAAAACCAAACAAAACATGATCCCAAGCCTTGGGAACCTTTTAGAGTTATTTTGAGGACATTAAAACATTAACACAATGGCTAATACATGAAACCCTGCTCTCTGATATACTGCTGCATCCTCATGTTGTGTATCCTTGTGTCATCATTGACTCCCTAGATCAGGAACTGGGATTTCATTGTGCCTTGAATTTTTTGGTTCACAGATAATTCTTAATGTGTTTTTTCATTGTTTGACATTGACATAATGAGTGCAAATACTTTTCTTTCTTTATGAAAGAGAAAAGAAACTCAATGTAAGTCCAGGATTTAATAAGGTAATATTTCTACTTTTCATTGTAGCTAATCCAGTCTTGTATAGATATTTTCATAACTTCATACTGATAGGAAGAGATTTTTCAAGGCTATTTCATAAATGTACCATTCTTTACAATCATATATTAAATGGATTTAATGATTGAGAGTTGAGTCAGTTATTTGCTTCATAAGCTGCCACTTTACCATTGCACATATAATCGCACTTGGGAGTCCTCTTTTGGTTGAGCAATGCAGATTGAATTGATATACCAGAGAGATAAAATTTGCTCATAATTCTACTGTTTATGAGGTGAGGGGTATGGAGGAGGATACTTAGTGTGCCTCCTGCCAGATGGTACTTTGCCTGCAAATAGAAAGCTTGATCTTCGGCATCCCATAGTTTTACATGGATGCACAAATATGTCTTGGAGAAGTTGGATGGTGTTTCAAATAATTTCACTGCCCTTCATTTTGGATGCCTTATTGTTGCCAGGTAGTATAATCCATGAGATGAGTTTACTAATGAATTATCTCTACGGAAGCGTTCTTGCAGAATTTTTCAAATAAACGTGTATTTCTTTGAATAACCCATTCCTGATCTGCTGTGATACTGCTGCCTAGGTGAGTATCCAGGAGAAGCTGAACTGAGCATTTGAGGGAAAGTCCACAAGTCATCCTGCTACAGAAAACTGGAAACAGCTGTCAATGGGAATGGGAGCTTAAAGCTTGGTAATTCTTACTTTTTTCCAGAGGGCATCCAACACTATCAGTGAACTGTTCTTTATTTCTTCTTTGATCCTTGTAAGATTTATATGTTGCCTGCTTTCATGTTTAAATGCCCTTGCTCAGTGTACCATTTTTCTTCACTGACAATTTAGTTAAGGGCATATTAGCTTGTGATTTTATGAAGAGTTCTTTTAGAATTTGAGATTTATGTTTATGTTTTTCATTATTTTAGGCTTCCTGTAATTCTTTAAAAAACATACCTTTAATGTACCCTGGAACATTTGTGATTTTCTAATGACTATTCAAGTCCATTATATCTAATTTGGGAAGTATTATTAAAAATGAGGACTTTCATATGACACATTTTAGATTTGAGTAAACTAGTTTCTCTGTGATGGTAAGATCATTGGGTTTGACTTTGTTTCCAGTATTAACACTACATTACATAACTAAAGTCAATACTTTTCTATGAGCAAAAGCTACCCGCTATTCTTTTCTCAAATACACAATTACCATCACAATATTGTCACTGTGAGATGTGCAAGAGAGTCAGACTGAGTGTATTATGTCACTCCCTGAGACTACCTACATGTACTGAGATCACCACTGTCCTTCTGAAACTGTACCACTTCAGCACCTGAGCTAATAAACATGACAGGGGACCAACCCTTTTGACATTCATGGTAAAGACAATATGGGAGGATGCTTTCAACGTGGCTAACCATCTTTCTGTAAAAATCTTCCCACTGCACTGATTTTAAAGAGCAGTATGGGCTAAAGTCACACATTTGAAAAAAAAAGAGTAGTTCTAAGACATCCTTACCCTATTCATTGCAACTCAGCTGATATAGGACCCCTGCATTCAGGGAGATGTTGTTGGAAAGAGTGATGATTTTTTGGCTTTTAAACAAATTGTCTAACAGATTACTACTGAATTATAAATTAGTGCAGTTTGCAGTACCGTGAAGTCTGCCGCAAGTTCAACTCCTGTCAAAAACTGTTGCCATTTTGCTGCTGACACCAGGTAATGATGCATGCATTTGCTTGACAGGTACAAAGAAACTCACTTCTGCACACAGTGATGAGTTTGTTCTCTGTCACCGAGGCACAACTGCATGTATATGAACACAACCCCAGGCTTGGCGAAGATGAGGATCTGGAATGTGAAAAGGGAATTGCATATAAGCAGAAATACACTTACGTGCAGAGGTGCCTAAAACTGTCTGCAGTGCTTAAACAAATGACACAAACTTGCAATATTCAAGCTGGTTTATTTATGATTATTTAGGGACTAAAAGGGGAAGTATGTAATTCTGTCTTCTGTCTATCCTTCATCTCCTTACACCTTTGCTCTGGGTGAGTCTGATGATCAGCAATCCCTGAATGCCAGGATGAGGGGGGTAGGCATTGCAGTCTGGAGCTGTAACTCGTCCTGAAGGGTCAGAGGAGCAAGATGTAGGCATTAAAAGGGGCAGTGAGCTTTTGTGTACGTCCTGTGCCTAACCCTCTTCCTGCAAAGGCAGAGCTGATTGCACACAGCCTTCAAAAATCTACAGATCCATTTTAACTGTGAGGAGCAATGTTAAGAGTTGTAGCGGGCTTGAACACTTAGCAGGTGTTAAGAGTTGGCATGTTTGTTGTGAGTAAATCAACTGCTAATAAGGTGAAGAAATCACATGTCAAGGCAGGTTATAAAACCACAGATCCACGTGGTTGTCGAGATGGTTGTCAGGCTTAGGGGATTCTGAAACTTAACTTCAATTGGCAGCCTGCCTGTCAGAGTATGGGTAGGGCATGTGGAAACAATGCTCCCACGGTACCCAGAATTAATCTGCTAACAGCCTAAGTCAGGGCAGGTGTCACTGGCATGCCGGGGTTGCCCTAGCTGCTTTGTGCCAGGTCTTTGCTCCAGAGCCGTGCAGGCAGCTTATGCTGTGCAGCTGCTCTTATATTCTCTTCTGAGACATGCTGCTTGCATGCCTTGTGTAGCTCTTTAGCCACAGGCAGCTCAGCCAGAGCTTTTTATCAAAGGTGAATCATCCTTTCTGTCATGCCATAATGAAGGATTTTTTTATGTCCATGACTCAGAGAAAAGGGTGGTGATGTCCTCTCTGAGTCGTAACTGGATTAAGCTGCTTTTGTTTCCCCACTCATTTAATGATTGGAAAGAGGGAGCAAACTACAGAATGATGGTAGTTCCAATATAGGCTTAGCTTTCTTGGTGCCCTCCCTTTCTCCTGAGATCTCTGCTGGATAAGATGAGCTGCGGGAGATGAGTTTGCAACAGTACCAGCAGGATAAATATTTCTGTATTTCTATCTGGTTTTAAGATGATGAGTGTATGTTCCTCTCCTTTTTTTGGCAAAGGTTAGCCCCATTAGATGTACTGCTCTTCATTTCATCTCCTTCTCCCATCTGTTCTGTCTCTTTTCAGTAGAAACCAAGGAGATGTAGCTCCCACTCAGGCAGCCAGATAACTCCATCTCCCATACACGAGAAAATATCTCTGTGTGATGCAGAGCAGTGCCTTGCTGTGCACGCACATCAGATTGTACCATGAGGGCAGACTGCTCTCTCAAACTCTGATAATGTCATATTCCCTCTGTCAGCTTATACCAGTGAGGGAATGCCACTGCCCCCTTCAGTTACATGTTGTTGAATTCCCAGGCCTAAGATAGGACCCAGGGGAATCCAAGTAGCTTTTTCCTGAGAAACCAGCAGTAGGTAAGAAAAACAAATAGTTTAAAATACTAAAGCCATGATATAGCTAGTAAATAAAGAGCAGTGCATAGTAGATAGGTACACAGAATTAACCTAGGGTTATTTGGATAATAAAGCCATAAAGACAACAAATGTTTATACTGTAAAACTCCATCTGTACCTGTAAAAACTCCATCTGTACCACTGGTAGGTGGCCATTCCATTAAGGAAGAAATCTTGCCTACCAAGCTCCAGAGCTTTGGTTAATTTCCCTGACTCTTAAAGAAGATCTTGAATTGTCTCCTTGTGAGAGCAACTGCATACCATGAGTTCTTTGTAGAGAGGAGCATTATCTTTGAGAAAAGCTGTCTTCATGTTAATTCATGTAATAGTACCTCTGTGAGACAAGCAGGTATTTATTACAGGTAGTTATTTATTAGTAATACTGTTATCACCAGCGTATACTGTTATCGCTGTCTGTGAAGCAAGGCAGTTTACAGTGAAGCTGCTTTGCTTTTGTATTGTGACCAGATGCTTAGGCTCATTTTTATTTTCTGGCTCTTACCTTTGATGTCCTCGGGACTTCTGATTTCCTGTTTGGTATTAACTTCAGATAAGTAAGGTCACTTTAGAAAGATTAGAAAAATGGTGATTTTTATTCATGCTTCTTGAAACTTCAGTTTATACTTAACCATTTTTAACGTTGTACTGTAAAATACTATACAGTCAACTGAATGAGATTACTGGGTGGGTAATAGCTTCCCAGATGACAAATCCATTTTGCCTATTTAGGGGACAGGTATATATATTCCTCCTGCTGTGTGGTGGCAGTAAGGGGATGGCACTTCTGGCACAAACACCTGTGATAGGAGCTGCACCCCTTTGCATCCGATTACGTGAAAAGATCTACCTCGTGTGCAGGGTCCTGTTATCATTGCTAGAGACTCAGGCCAGGGCTCTGTTCTTTGCTGTCCTATGTGAATTCTCACAGCCTCAGCTTGAATGGAGGAGACAGAGGACAAACTGAGGGTTGCAATGAGAAAAGTAGTATGTGTGTCCGGAATGCATCCATGTGGGCGTGGTATTTTAACCAGTGATGTAAGAAAAACCATATTGTGTAAGATGCCAGCAGCTGTAGATCTGGGTCTTTTCTCCCATGGAAGAAGTTTCCTTAATGCTTTTTTAGTTACTAATCACTTCAGTTAATATTACTTTATAATAGGCAGAATTTATTAAAAACCACATGCTTTCTGTGCTTGCTAATTTTTTACCATATGTTATTTCATGTGTCAGGGAGTAACTTCTCTGAAAAATTTTGCTTTTGTCAGCTGATGAAACTGACAAGAAGTTCTTAAAGCTGATGGTATTTCAGTATTATTCCAGAAGAGTATTCCACTCTCATGGAGGGAATGATATTACATGGAGGGAATGGTATTTTACTATACTAGATATTACTATATTGCTATATATAGCAGTGTATTACTACAAGGAACCTACTTGGCTGTTACATGCATATATGCTTCTGTTGGCATCCTAAATTTTTTATACAACATATTAAATAGATGAAAGCATTGCAGATTGCTGCATCTTGACCAATAGTTTCTGAATTATCCTGTACTGTATTCCTGTAAGAGTAAGAATATCAGCTGTGATTACAGTGTCTCAAAACTACAGAGCACTAAAGAAATTCTGAAGTGGCAAGCTGTAATGTAATACATCAGAAGAGACACGTTTGGTCATATGTTTCTACAGATGCATCCTTATTTTTCATTCTTTCTTTTATACACACTGTACATTTTTTTAAAAAAAGTGTATTTTTCTTTCAGCCATTAATGAGTTTCCTGAAGATATATTTACAAATAAAGAACGTCGGCAAGGAGGAATTCTCCTTCATATCACAGCTGTAAGTTTTCCTCTACTGTACTTCATTTTTGTTTTCCTTTTATGTTACTTATTCTATTTTTTAATAAGATGTTAATCATCATAGTGGGCTTACTAAGTAATGTTCTGCATGTATCAACGAGTTTTTAATACTTTGATTTGAGTATTTCTAATATGTCTATATGAGTACAATTTCTTAAAAGGAAGCACCTTAGAGACATGGTATAGTGGTGGACTTGATGCTGTCAAATAAACAGTTGGACTTGATGTCTTAAGGATCTTTTCTGACCCAAATGATTCTATTACACTATGATTTAAGAAAATGATGCAAGTCTGAATGCAGTGCCTATTCATTCATCCTCTTGGAGATAAATCCTGGCAGAATGGATCACATGACTTGTATTTCATGCTGTATAGATAGTGTGGGATTCCTTTGTTGATGACATTGAGCATGATGTGGATGTTTCATGAGTCTCTTTATTTTCTTTTGTGCCTCTATGCAATAGATGCAATTGTAATTAAAAAAAAAACCCAAAGCAATCCTGAAGAATATAGAAAATATCACGTGGAGTTTTATTTTCTACTGTAGTAAAAACAAATCAAGTGGGGCCTGCAGGCTCCAGGTTATCATTTCCAGATCAGGGAAAGTAAAGTAAGAAGGAGCTGTGTTTGATGGACAACAGCAGGATTAGGCCCACTGCATGGGCACAGCACTTAAAGCTGCATATGACAGTGAGGGAATCACATGTATGCAGGGAACAAGGATCATTCCTAAGAGTTTTGGTGCAGTCATCCATGGCCAGGATCCACTTATTTCCAGGTGTAATTATGTCCTGAATATTGTTAATCGGCCTGGTTTTACTTTCTGTTTAATAGAGGATGACTACGTAACTTCGTAAGCTTTACCCGTTACTTTTCGTTTTATGAAATCTGTTGTGGCATCCTGTTCTGTCAAAGTGTGGTACCTTTCATATTTTAGGGTCTGACAAACATTCTTGTTCTAAATGAGATCCTACATTTAAAAATATATTTTTACGTCATAAATTTATCAACAGGGAGGTTTTTATTTGGAACGGAATGAAAGCTGAAGCTGTATATTTCTGCTAATTTGAATAAAGGTATCATTGCCATTTTTCCTCTTTTCATGTGCAGGAAAAATCTGAAGTATTCCCTGAATTTATTTTCTTTACAGGCTCTCTACATGTTCTATGCTTTGGCCATAGTATGTGATGACTTCTTTGTTCCATCATTAGAGAAAATTTGTGAGGTATGTTAAAGAACTTTATTACTCTTTTAGAAATTTATTTAGAGAATATTATTTAGAGAATCAAAAATTTTGTGTCATCATTGTTTAGAGTTCATTCCTGTCAACTTTTTGGCATTAGTCCTTTTCAAATGATTTGAGCATCCATCAAAAAATAAAGCAGTGGTCTGTGCATACTTGTTCCTCTGGCCATACTCAAGCAGAAAAAAATCAAAGATTTAATGAGATCAGATGGCAAAGCTCACTCTTAAATACCTGAAGCATGTAACCAGGAGAAGTATGGGTTATGGCTGAATTGGGTTTATTATTGTACTTATTTTTCTAAAAGTAACTTGTGAAAAGATATCATAGATAGAAAAATGAATGTGTTGGCTATGCAAATCTTATTGCACATCTACCACTGTATCAGCAAAGGCAGAGCAAGTATACGTGGTCCTACCATAAAGTGGAGAAAAGGAAAGATGCATAAGAAAAGTATCTACCTTGGATATGGAATGGGAATACTTACTTCATATGCAAAAAAAAAAAAAAAGTAAATAAAGGTAATGCCTTTACATAATTTTTGAGAAGACTTCGCAAAATTAC
>WEIT01011774.1:23681-34158 GCA_013389985.1 Dryoscopus gambensis
CAGGCCGCGGCACCGGGGCGGAAGCCGAGCCGTCGCGGCTGCCGGGCCGTGCATCGTGCTGGCGCCGCACCGGCGGGCTGCTAAAGCCTTGCCGAGGGACAAAGACCCGGCTAAAGTAGAATGTGTTCAAATTCCCCGTTTTCTTCTTGTACTCGGGGGAAGCAGTGAGGAGACAGGGTTTCTTGATTGGGAACTTGCCTCCGATCTTGTGAAGTGCACGACACAGCAAAATGTGAATTTCTTCAGTATAGCTTTAGACATAACTTAATTGGAGTGTGAGAATAACAGTAGTGGATTTTATCGTGGGTAAAGGAAGGTAAGTGACATATAAACGGTATATGTGGGGTGCCTGACTGCATTCTTAAAAGCTCGGAGAAGTTGAATGCGTATGACATCATTTTTGGATTTGTTCTGTGGCATTAAAAAAAACAGAAACAAAAACAAACAAAAACTCCAAACAAACAAACAAAACCTGTCTAATTTTACAAGTAAGGAAAATAGCCTCTGTACAGAGCATTGAGCAGAGTTTTTCTGAAGCCTTATTTAAAAAAACTCTATTGAATTGCAATCCTTCATGTTAAACTTTTTGATCTTTGCAAATGTCTCTGTAATCCTAAAACAGGTATATTGAGGATGTCATGAAAGAAGCATGTGGTATGGTTGCTGCAGGACTTCGTATCTGAAGAGTCTTGTCATCTGTGTCAGATGAGATTGTCATTTTTATCTGTGTGCCAGCAGCATCTTCCTGTTGTGAATTTGTGATTTTCATGCAGGGGATAATACTTTTTAGTGACATAGGTGTCATCTTTAGAAAACTTCATAGGTTGTTTTTGCTGGTGTTGTTCATAACACCTAAACTGATGAAGAGTAATTGATTTTCTTTTCTGTTTTCAGTTTTATTTGAAGTATTTTACTTGGCTTTTCTTATTTGCATGGGGATTTCACACCATGGGAAGTGAGGGTGGAAGTCAATAAGTAAATTAGAACTCTGAGGAAGTGTAATTCCTGATGGGTTTTTTCATTCTTTTTTCCAGTGACTTGGATTTCTAGCTAATATCAGTTATAAAAGCATCCCATGTAATTTTTTATAACCTTTTCTCTTTTTCATTAAAGGTGAAGATCAACTACAGTAAGATAGCTCTGAATACTAGTTTTATTGTTAATTAACTTTCAACCCATTAATTGCCTTAGTGGATGTGAATTCTTCAAGTTTACCAGTATGGCTCTGACTGTGATGCTGCTAAATGGTGCTTCCTTCCCTGGTGGATGCTGCAGGCACAAAGTTTTGCTCTCCTTACTTGGACCTTTCCTCAGCAATTCAAAATTGTACAGCAGCTACAGGAGGCCGGGGGCAGAGCCAGAGAAAAAACCGTCTTGGCGGAATGCTGATTTCAGCTTTAAGAAGGGCATTGATCACCTAAAGACTCAGCTAAGCTTGCTGAAGAAGGAAACCCAAGATTACTTACTAGGACCTGGAGGCCATCCATTAAGTCAGCACTTGTTGGAACAAACAAGGGTATTGTGGCAGTTTCGGAGCCAAGAAGATTTAAATGAATGGGTTATTTCCTCTGATGAAGAGATTGGAGGGAAAAGTAAAGTTTACCTCAAATTGGGTAGGAATAACCAGGCTGCTCTGCTGTGTGGAACCCTCAACACAGAAGTACCTCGTGATGGGGAGACAAAATACAGTGGATATTGCAGTATGAGATCCAGACCGGCAGTGGTAAGTACAGCTCCGTGTTTGCACAGCTTCTGTTACTGAATCTGAGGGTGTTTGTGGAATCCCAGTGACAGAAAGTGGCCTGCTCTTTACTGCTGATCACTTTTCAGGAGTATTAGACTTTCTCTCAGAGAGGTAATTGCTGCTGTATTCTTTGACCTGGGAGAAACTTAAATTTTTTCTTCCTTTCCTTTCTTAGAAAAGGAATAATACATGTTTGATCATTTTCTTATGTACAATAGACAGACCTGTTTGCAGCATCCTTACAAATGAAGGATCTGGAATGAATCTTTATATCCAAAATTGGTATGATTAAAATAGTCATCTCTCTAAATGGGAAGTTAACTGAATGTGTCATAAGCAAGACTTTTCCGGGCTTTACCTTGGTCTATTCATCAGACCTGGTTAGGGTAAATGAACTCATTTTCTCACAGGAACAGAAAACAATGCTTTGAAATGTACTTTTTAAAGGTCTGCCTCCTACTGTACATCAGAAAAAGTGAGACGCAAACCTTTAATAGCTCAGAATTGAGCAAAATAGATCAGAAATGGATGTGCTTATTATGGATACTGCTTGTTTCATCCCTTATTTCTAAGGTCCCTTAAAAAGCAAAGGAACATTTTTCACGCAGTGGATAAAACCCTTAACTGTTTAATGTGTTCTGTTGTTTGTGTCTGGGCACAAGTACTCAGGTAAATAATTTCTGGACCAGAATCTTGGGGAGCAGAGAATATGAGTAAGCAACATCACTGGGTAAATGAGAGGCACATGAACACTGATTAAAATGGTGACATTGGATCAGATGAGTGGAACAAGTGGAGTCTTGTCTGAGTTAAACTCTAAGGACTGCTACTGACTTGTGCAAATGTGACTCAAACGTTCACCTCCCAATTCTGAAGAAGTGAGGTGTATCAATCCATCTTTATTTAAGTAGAAAGGCTCAAAACTGTTAAAAACATGAAATCAAATAGCTACACGCCTTACATTAATATATTGATGATCTACTCGTTCTGTTACCTCCAAGATGAGTTGATAGAAGGATAGCTGATAGGTAACGGTAGCAGAGCTGTAAAATGTAAAATTAGGGGGAAACATCTGAATTTTTGGTGCTAATTTTGACTTCTTGGCAATTCTGACCAAGAATAACCCTGACCCCTGCCCCTCACTGCTCCAAGTGATGTCAGTGTAGCTCTCTGAAGACTCTTGGATATGCCATCATGCATCAGGACAACATCAGGATTTTTCAGGTCTTTGGAAAAAATGCAGTAAAGAATTAGACATGCTTGCAATCTTATTATTTTACACAGTTAATGAAAAAAAAAAGTTGGAAAACATTAAATGCTCCCAGTGTTAGTCTTCAGTAGGGAAGTTATCAAGGGGGATAAATTATTTCACTGCTTCAATTTCCTGTCATCACTTCTCAATTATCTAGAACTGACCACAGAATATTAAACTTAATGAACTACATAAGTACCGATCCATCACTGTAGCATTTGTGTACTTGCCTGGTAGGGAATTCAGTCCTAGGAAGGTCTGATTACTGATAATTACAAGATTGTGGCTTATAATGAAAGCATGAGTCCTCAGAGTGGCAATATTGCGATTTGTGGTCTGTAATATAGTGCTGAAGGAAATTCAGTGAGCTCAGCAGCCAGGATGATGACAGAGTAGCTGTGTTCACTATGTTACAGTAAACAGTATCTGACATAACAACAAGGGCAGTCATCAAAGGAACAGTGCTCTGTTCCTCATAATGAAGGTGTCTCTTTATTAAGGAGGAATAATTCTATTTATCAATAATTTGTAGGGATCTTTTAACAGGAAGAAGTATTATGACTGGTCAAACTTCAACAGTCTGTATTTACGTGTCCGTGGTGATGGCAGGCCTTGGATGGTAAACATTTATACAGACCCTTACTTTTCTCATCAGAAGGATGACCTCTACAGCTACTTCATGTTCACCCGAGGAGGCCCATACTGGGAGGAAATAAAGGTGAACTGATGAATCTTTCAAACTGATGACACTGTCTTGGGGTCCTGGCCAAAACACAGGAAGGGGAATTTTTTCAACATTCACAGTCTATTTCTATTGCTGTACACTCAATGTTTTTGTTATACAAGGCATGTGCCTTTGGCTTGTGAGTTCCCAAAACTGGACTGGGGGAGGGCACACTGTGTCAACTGCGTTAAAGAATTGATCCACCATATGTTCCCCTTAGTGCCTGCTGTTGGCTCTTACTGGAGTAATGGGATAGACAGAGCAATTGAAACTTAGCAGGTGTTCCCATGAATGTTCTCTGTGATAACCATTTTATCTGTAACACAAATGGGTGTAGACCAATGTAGGATTTGTTCCATGCAACAGGATTTGCTTAACTCGCAGCATCTCTGGAGTCAGTCAGACTCAGGAGTTGGGGTTTGTCATTTGTGACCCTTGACTCTGTGACACAAAATAATGTTATTAAGAAGTGTGGGTTGTGGATCTTCTCTTATGCAACTTGGGGACCTTTTGTAATTGTCTGATAAGGAGGTTTGCACATCCTTACGAACTGGTATTGAGTGCTCCATGATACCGTTGTCCAATCATGTGGGAACTGCCTGCTGTTTCACAGATGAGGAGCCAGGAGGATGAAAGTTGGTGTGTCGTTGCTGGCTTGGATGTTTTTCTCTCACCAGCCACCAGCCAGCACTGCTTTCTTGCTCCCGCTGCTTTCAAAGAAATGTTTACATTATCTCGAAGTGCTTTGCTAGAGGTACTGATGTCTGAGTACGACGTTTGCACTGTGAAATCCATATCCTGGGTACAAGCGAGCTGTCAGTATGGACACACGCTAGACCTTGCAGTAATTTCTGGTTGATGTTTTCATGTTATTGGCAGGAGATATTCTCAGTGTAAACAGCTGCACCACCTTCTATGCTGCAGCCTTTCATTGTGTCCCAACAGGGTAACGCTCCTGCGTGATGGCTGCAGCCACCACACCACAGGGTGGGCCTGGAGCTGGCTGTGTGCAGCTGAAAGGGTTAATGTGGCTCATTTCTTTGTGCCAGTTTTATGTACCCAGCTAATGCTAATACCACATGTAGCACAGTTAACACATGCTTATTTTCTTTTCCCTAAGATTCTGTTTTATATACTGGTGACACTAAAGTCTGGATTGGTTTTGTTTTGTTTTGTTTTGTTTTGTTTTGTTTATGTCAGATTCCATTCTCCAAATTCTTTTTCTCCAGTCGGGGAAGAGTCCAGGATAACCAGCATCCTGTCTGGTTAGACAAGGCAAGTTTTCTGTAGGCTTTATTTGAAATTTCATTTGAAAAGGCGGTATAAGGAACACACAACTGCTCTGTAAGAAATTCAGTTTCCTTCAAGATCATATTGGCCTGATATAGAAAACTTACAAATTCTCTAATGTTTGTGAATTTGAAATTGAAGGGCCTCATCTTGTTATAAGGTACTTGTTCTGTGTGTGGTAAATGAAAACATAGAGTTGTATATGGAGTATTCAAAAATATTTACTAGGAGTTAAAGGGACAAATCAGTGCTTGATCTAAGCATCCTCCACTGAAGTTTTGTTCGTGGTTATCTTATGTGTAGCATTTGACAGTAAAAGTTACGCACTTGCAGTGTAATTTTACAAACATATTTTAAAGAACCCCAAAAATCAGGGAAGCAGTGTGAAGGCAGTTTAAGAAATCTTAATAAAATGTCTTAGTCACACAGACTATTTGGAGTTGGAAGGGACCCACAGGGACCATCAAGTCCAGCTCTTCAATGAATGGCCCTCGTGGTACTAATGTATGTTTTACTAGGAACCTGGAAAGGCAGGAATTAATTGCTAAATAGGAATTAAAAAGGTAGGAAACAGTCAGTGTGTCTAGGGCTTGCAAAGGAATAGATTCTTCAGAGTAGAGAGTTTAGGTGACTCCCGTAGTTATTCATAACAATGTGACTTGGAAGAAAGGAGCTTTAAAAACTGTCCGGGCTCCGAAAGCTGAGGGGCTGCTTGTAGAGAGCTTGCTGCTGGGGAAGGGATAGCATTGAAAGCATTAGAATGATCCAGGGGAGTGTCAATGCACTTATCTGGCTTTGTTCTGTTATTTATTTAGCATACATATACAATATTTGTTTGGACTCAGTCTACATTTACTCATCTGACACATCCTAGGCATTATTTTCCCAAACTTACAGCAGTCCTTAAAATCATAGGCACCACTCAGACCTGCACTTTCAGCAGGGCTTTGGGGCAGCTCAAGTTCATGAGGTGGCCTGCACTGGTAACTCAACTGAGTGAAGTGTTTTGTAACATGTGAGAGCTGAGAGTATTTGGTCAAGCCACAGGCTAATAGAAAGCATGCCTGAGCCACACAGATTTGTTCTTATATTTAAGAAAAACGATGCTTAAGAACCTTGTCTTACTCTTAACAACAGTAATTCAGTTTCATGATAACTTCAAATTAAGTTTTAAAATATCTGATTTGGTGTTTTCAGAGTACAGGGTGTATCACAATCTAGAATGATCCCTTCCATCCTTAATTACATCTTTGTTTTTCCTATTCATGAAAGAATTGTGACTTAATGAAAACGTGGTTAGAAACCCAATTGTGATGAAAGCAGCTGTACACAAACCATGAAGGATAAAAGCAGCAGTGTTGCTTTAGGCTCAGGCCATTTTAGATCAAGGGTTTATTAATACAGTGGTAGAAAGGCAAATGTGGAGTCATTCCACACTGGGGTCTATATTGAAATTTGGATAGTGAAGTGTTCAAACCTTAACAAATGCTGCTGCATTTTGAACGAATACCAGTTGAAAGTAGGTGGCTGTGAATGGTGTGTAAAATATGGAAGTAGGAGATACAACTGAGTTTGATTGTAATGTTATAAATACTGTTCTACCTCTACGTGTCTTTTAATTAGATCAGAACCCTTGGATTCACCATTGGAGATAAAGTAGATGGTCCATTCCAGCTGGAGATCGATTTTATTGGCCTGCTAAAGGACAGAGCTCATAGAGAAGAGTTTGCCTATGAAGCATATGACAAGAACACTCCAGTCTAAGTTGGGCTGGTGTCCTTTGGAAAATTCTTCAGATATTTGGGTTATTTTTGTAAAATACTTCTTAAAATGTGGCTTTTAATGACTTGAAGAGCCTATGTAAACATTAAAGAGATAAGTGCATGAAGTATGACACCACTGCCACCTTTGAACTCTCAAATACAGAATCCTGGAGAAACTTTACATACATGGACTGCAACATAGCCTGAGAGGAGCTGTGATATTCTTACAAAGTAACTCTTCCCTGGGTAAGTTTTGGCTTCTGTCCTGACCTTAATTAAAATAAAAGTATTTCCTGAGTTTTTCGTTCTTTTTTTGTACATCACTTTCATCTTCTACATTATGTGGTTTGTTGACAGTTGTAAAACACTTGCACCTGCTAGTTTTAAACTGAAAAAGGTATGAGATTTAATACTCTGAGGACTGGTGCTTAAGTGTGACTCAGCTACTGAAATTTACAAAGAGCAGCACCAGAAGTGGAAAAGGCAGAAGTATTTCAACCTTTAGCTTTGGCTCCTCTGGATAGCTAAAAAAAGAAAAAGCTGCCACTGCCAAGGTGGAACAAGAGCTATGCAGCAGGCTTGACTTTCCCTTGAGAGCTGTTGAGCATAGTCCTACACTGTTACAGAGCTAAGGTTGTTGGAAAGAAGTAATGCTCCAAAGAAGGGGTGGGAGGAAAACCCCAGCTGTCTGCTCCCTGAGGAGACACAGCTTGGCTTACTTAGCACCATTACAGGGCAGAGCAGATCCCACTTTCACTGTGTGCAGTTAGCCTAACTCAGCTGTGTTGTAACAAGTCACAGCCTCAACTGGTGGCACAGAAGCTCAATACCTCCCTTTTTCAGAGAAATCCAGTTTTCAGTAATTCAAGATCACCATTCAGCACTTGCTTTGTGAAGTGTATGTTTCAGCTGTCAAATTTAAGTAGTCAAAGTACCAACCTTCTCCACAGTGACCTTGTTTAAGTATACTTTAGAAATATTAAATGTACTTGTATTTTATATGGAAGAGACCACAATGAAGCAAGCTGAAACAGGATCTTGCACTATCATTTTCCTTTTGCACAGAATTCAGCAGCTTAAGTGCAGAAGGATTAGGGTTACTGTTTCTAAAGATAGGAGAGCAAACATCTTTCATGGAGTGGGAGGCAGGTGAGTTGGTGAGGAAAACTTGGCACAGGAAAACACAGTAGTAAATACAAGTGTGAGCAAAAAGAGTGCTACAGTAAGGGAGCAGTTATACATTGTATACTAAATGATAAAACCACTGATAATCAGGACATATACAAAATATTTATTTTCCCCAGTTTTATAAAAAAAAAATTGCTTGTTCTTGACATTGCAACATATACTTGATAAGACACTAAATTCAATGAAATATTTATTTGCTTAACAACTGAGATTACAACTGCTAAATTACCTTTCTAGTTCTATCCCATACAAATTCAGACAACTTCTTTATGTATTTTTTTAAAGTAAAAATAACAACTGCTTTTAAAACCAAGGTATTGAATGTGCCTCAACACTACTATAACCTGTTTTAAGCATCTTAGAGATGAAAAGCAAGAGGATTTTGTTAACATCTGCTATTTAGCATAGAAAGGAACAAAATCTTAACTGTTCAAAGCATCAAAGTTGGTAACTTGTAAATTCAGTTGTGACTTTTTTCAAAAACGTACTTTACAATTATGTTATGCTGTAAGCTTTTAGTTTTCCAGAGAGCTTGCATACTTTCTCTTCTCTTTGAAATTCCGTATTATTTCATAAGCATGTGACTAGAAATGCTGAATAATGGCTGTAACTTAGAGAATTTAAGGATTGATCTGGAGAACAGGGCAAGCAGGTACTTCCAAATCTTGTCATTTTGAACATTGTGGAACATTTTGAGGTTTACTGTCCAAAGCTTGCATTCTAGCACTCAACAAGTGCATTCTGATGCGCAAGTCTATCCTAAGATACAAAGAGGCTTCTTGAGCATCTTTTTTTCCACTTATATTTTCTTCTTTCACATCTTTTAGTCAAGTAAATCAGTTAAATAAAAACATTATGAAGCAACAAGAGAGTTCTAAGCCCCTGAAAGTTTAGAACTCTCATCTCAGTGGAGAAGTTGATCACAGAAACATTATGCTCAGGGCACATTACAAGGTCTCATTAATTGCTCTCTGGATTCCACTAGCTAATAGCAACCTGAACCATACACAGACAGCACAAGCCTTTACATGACAGGAACAGTATTTACAGTGTGTCTTAGTTAGGACTTCTTATTTGTCCTAACACACAGATAGGCCTCTACGTTTTCCAAGAGCATGAGCCTTTTTCTTTTTTCTGTCTTGCTCAAGTGTCTCACGCCTTTCTTCCCTGGAGGGGAAAAAAAAAAAAAAAGAGACCACATCAAGTTATATTAAAGGTAGAGACACAAGCAGCCAAAGGAATCTGAAGCAGACCACAGCTTAACACCTGTTTAATCAGTGTGCTGCCTTTGCTGTAGGCAGAGATAACAGTACCATTATGGACTGAACCCAAACATTCAGGCAAATACTTCTGCTCAGACATACAGGTCTAACACTCAAGGTAACAGCATGTCAATATTGACAGCTTCTTCCAAGATGAAGGTAAATCTCCAAACTCTGGTACTGATACCTTTCATGGAAAAAAAGTCCAACAAATTCAGAGCAGCCTTTCTTGTTGGCCTTTCTGAAATTCAGCAGTCACTGGAAGGAAAAATGGCTTTAATACAAAAGCATTCTTTCCCAAATTACATCTAAATCCTAAGAAGAATGAATCATCATATTATTTTAAGTAACACTATTCATAAAAAGACTAGTGGTGTACTAACCTTGTCTGGAGATGTGGCTGTTTGTAATCTCTCTTACGTGAAGAGATATTGCTACCACCAGACTTATTGAGAACAGTATTTTCTTTAAATTCTCCCCAAGGTTTTAGTCGTCCTACAATTTAGGGGCAAAAAGAGATACTAGTTTAGTAGTTCAGTAATTGTGTGCTTAACTTCTTACCATGAATTTATCCTAGCTAGCCTGTTACTTGCTGGTGGTCTTTAAGACAAAATGCCTCTTCAAGCTGTATTATCAGTTTCACCAGCCCATTCCCTACAGGTATTTCTTCTATGAGTAGTAACAGGTGACTGTGCTTAGAAGTAACACTCACCATGTAAAGTTCAGCTTCTGACATGAGATTAAAAAAACCCACCTCACTGTGTAAGGAATATTTCGTATCTCCCGTACATACATCTATTTAGTGGAATACAAGGATATTTATTCTTGTATTTATGGGCTTTTGGTCATAAAATCTTAATCTTCAGTAGGACTGCTCTTAAAGCATATATTATGAAGAAATTTAACATCAGACTGTGTGGGAACCCAGAGAGAAAGGAAAAGCGACAGGAAAGGAGACTGTAAACTTCGCTATCACTGTTTTCATCAATGCACCCCTGTGGAACAGCTGGGTGTAAAGGGTGTGACCANNNNGTAAAGGGTGTGACCAACACAGACTGCACAGGGTCACGGTACCTTTATGTGGCTGATACCGAAGTGGCCGAGAGAGACTTGCTTTGAGATCAAATGTCTTCTTTCCGCTCGTCGGTTCTGCAGGTTGAGCTCCAAACTTGAAGGGGGTAAGAGCTACAAAAGGCATCAAGATACCGTAATTAGAGTAGCAAGAGCATCGGTGTACACAGAAAGTTGGAAAGT
>WEIT01011775.1:991-13157 GCA_013389985.1 Dryoscopus gambensis
AGGAAAGGAAAGGAAAGTTTCAGGAAAGGAAAGGAAAGTTTCAGGAAAGGAAAGGAAAGGAAAGGAAAGGAAAGGAAAGGAAAGGAAAGGAAAAGGAAAGGAAAATACAACAGGTAAACCTACTACTTTTTTTATCATCTCTGCTTTTCAGTGGTGTGCAATAACGTCCGTCATCAGCTTGGCAAAATCACATCGTCTCCTCTGTTACTGAGGCAACATAGGCAAGGATTTTGCATTTATTTGGGAAGATATAAGAAATCTGTTTTTCCTTTAGTAACATTTACAAATTATTCTGAAAACAGGATCCAGAAAACCATACGTTCAGTCAGCCAGGAAAGTTTTGGTTTGCATTCTAAATTGCCCATAGGGAGATTTCTACCTTTTCTTATGTGATTGTTTGGGTTTTATTTCATATTTATCCCTTCATTTATGCTTACTCTCCTTTTACATACTTTATTGTGGAGTCATATCCCTTTGTTTCTTTTGAAAACAAAAAAGCTAAAACACTATATGAATCCACTTTGGTAAAATCCGTTCTCCATTTTCCCAGTCTTGTAAGCACCTTTTTGAATTTTAAACCATCCTTCATGAACTTACATTTGTGTATCAAATGAAAGGTGATGAGGTCAGAGTTAGAAGAGTTACAAGCAAAGTGAAGTAGATTTTGTAGGAAAATAAGAGAAATAGGGATGAATCAGTAGAAAAGAGAGAGGATATTATTTAGAAGAAACATTGAAAAGATATATAATGAAACACGAGGGGGATGTACGGGGAATAACACAATCTCCCCCCTCCTCTTAAAAAAAAAAAAAAAAAGTAAAGTTAGAGAGGATAATAATTATGACTAAATTATGCTTAACTGGTTAACCTAAAAGTATCTGAAAATTCTAGGATTATCTTGAAAATGAAGCCAGAGCAGCACAGTACTAGAATCTGAAGAAACAGGGCTAGAAGAGAGGTGTGAACTGCTACAAATACATCACATTTTTAAAGACAGTCTTGAAAGCCAGCCTGAAATGAAAATACCTCTTCAGAATTTTATAACCTGAATTTATGCACTAATGTGGCCTCATCTAATACAATTTGCATTACCTTAGTCTTAGCCAAAAAATAGCCACTGGACAGTAAGAGCCAAAGGATAGGAATAAGTCCAGGGAGGCAAAAGGAGAAGAACTGTAAGGCATACATAGGGGAATTGTTTCAGGGAATTTAAGATAACAAACCAGTGTAACAACTCAGTCCCACTCCCTTATACAACCAAGAATCAGAAAAAGTCTTCAGAGGGGGTTAGATCCACCTGCGCCTTTATGCTCTCAACCGTGATGAGAAAGTCCACAAATTTCAGCCTTTACCTCAGTAATTTACCCTGTGTTGTCCTACTTTATTTACATATAATTATGTATATACATGCGTGTGTGTGTGTATGCACACACACAAATATATGTATATATAACTACATATTCACAAACACATATATAACACACAAATGGAGAAATGCTTGAAGGAAAGACTGAATGAACCCACTGAATATATAAAGTATCACAACAGACAACAGCTTGCAGGTGTCACTTATTTTACTTGACTAAACAGATCTCTATCCCTAGTTACAAATTTATCTTTGGCTTTACAACAGGATATGTACGGAACATAAGAACTTTTGTCATCACATCCTTTATGTTTCCAGTAACAGTAACAAAGAAAACGTGTAATGAACTTCTGGGCATTGACATTTCAGTGAAAAACTAGTTCCTCTGTGTCACGCTCAGTTATATTGATGGTAAAAATTATATGTTGATAAAAGTTTGACACTAATGCTGACTGACAGGAAGACGTGCATTTTGACACGACTTTAGATGACTACGTGAACTTGCATAAATACGTGATTCCAAAAAATCATTTTGTAGTAATTTTTGCGCTGTTGCTCAGAAGGTCATCCAGAGTAAGAGATTAAATTGCTGCTAACAATACTTTTCCTCCTGTAGTTTCCTGAATATGTTTTACAAGAACAAAGTGATAAATTCAGCAGTAAGAAAGTATTTCATATATATTTTTGTTTATTTCCCCATTATATACACTGTCCAATTAAAGAATAAAGAAATTTTTACCTTGAGCAAGCACTCAATTACAACCATGATAGCTTAAAGATTCAAGTTCAAAATCTGAGCAAATACCCTGTAATACTGATAGATTTCATTCTGCCTGGATTGTTCTTTGGAAGGGAAAAAAAAAGAGGAAAAACTAAGAATTCCTCACCAGAAACATAAAAAATGACCTTTACTGCAGTAGGTACAACACTGGAAAACTCTTTGCTTCTTATTTTTTTTCTTAAGTTGAGAACAGCAATGACCTACACTTTAAAGTCTGCAGAGGATAAATAGCTTACCTCTGTTAAATTTCAGGATACTTAGAAGGATACTATGTGCCAGTAAGACCAGCACATTATAAATAGGTCTCTTTCTAGAGCTTGTTGTTTTGATGTGTATAGATGTTAGAAACACAAGAATATCATGTTTGGAACTTTAGAAATTGGATTACTGGAAAAGCAGACCCATATAGTTACTGATTTGCTAAAATTCTTACTTTAGTAGAGATAAATAAAGATCATACCAGAGCATCCAGATAGACATTTGTCCATTGGACTTGCTTGGCTTGCTCTCCAGCTAAAACCATTGGTCTTCCCAAAACATCCAGATATTCCTGCCAAAAAGTGCAATAAACTCATCAGAAGGCAATTATTAGATCACAGAGCACAAACAATATTAAAATAAACAATAATGAAATAAAAACATTTAAAATATAAGGGAAAAAAACCAAAATCAAAATTCACCACTATTACAGGAGGAGCATTTATTTACTTCTTTAAAATTTTACCACAAAATAATTCAGTCTTTAGTTTGCAGTATTTACTGACAAGGTACTTCCTGTATTTCAGTCTCAGCCACACAGACCTTACACATAACCACTATTCTCTTTCCACAAAATGAGAATTATAACTATTTTTTATTCCAAAATTAATTGTTAATGACACAATGAAATTACACTCAGATTACAGAACCTTCAACCCAGAAGAAACAGTGGACAATGGAGAGTGAGTGGTGTAACATCTGGGTATGTTAAGCTCCTACAGCAAAAATTTGCACAACTTCTACTGGAATAAAAAAAAAAATAGAGTTATAAAACCTCTTTTTCCTGCCTTCCTTCAGTTTGTGAGTATGGCTAAAGCTGGTAATCTTATGAGATGCCAGATTTCTGGACTGATTTGGGAGTGGATGCTATCAAAATTTTTTCAGTCATCAACTTTTTCTACTTGTCTGATCTTATTAGGGATACTTCTTGCCAGACACTGTCTGGAAGAGTTTAACCGAATCAAAGGGCTCTTATTCAAGCCAAAAAAGAACTCTTATTTTCTGCCAAAAATGTCAAGCCTGGCCTTGGAAGGAAAAGGAACTGCTATGATATTTCTCTGCTGTTCTGGACATGTGAGTACCTGGACTTTCAGACAACTGAAAAGAATGCTTCTTCTTCTTCTACACTGTTCTTCTCAGTTTGGATCACACAGTATAATCCCAGAGTCCTGTGCACTTAATTATCTACATGCAAGTCTGCTAAAATGTTTCTGGTTCCTTTTCAAAGGGAAAAAGTGCAGTCTCTCCCAGAGGGGTTGGATCCATCCAGGCACCTCTCCTATAAGCAGGATTGTAGTGTGGCACCCAGATGAGTTCAGATGCTCTAGCAGGGCTATCCCCTCACATACATCCACAGCCTCCTCCACGGAATACAAACTCTTTGGATCATGCAGAAAGTATGGCAGAAGGTGAATGATGAATGCCTAGACACATTATAAAAAAATTACTGTTTTTATAGAACTTTATAATAACATTGCTGTCATGTCTCAGCATCAAAGTTTGAGGGGCCATGTAAGGCCCAGAGGAAAACTGAGCCAAAAGCTCAGTCCTTGAGCCGAGGCCTGCAGGATACAGAACACTTCAGACACTCCATGGTGTGCACATGGCCAGCCTGCTTTGGAGGATGTTAATGTGACCAGTGTGCACGCCAGTCGCTGTGGGCCAGCTGGCCAGGATAACAGGGATCACATTTTACACTGGTTCATTGCAACCACTTAAAAGAAAAAGTAAAACATTTTAAGAGAATGATCCCTCATATGTAGATGAAAGCCTTAATTTTTTTTCTCTTTTCTTAATGTAGTGTATCTAAGAATTGAATTAATTTTTAGCAGAGGTGAAGAACAAACAAAAAATATGTTCTTGGAACATATCCAAGAGCAGATATTACTCCACTTTCATGTGTTCAAACTGCATCTGGATTTAGCCAACTCACTTACCTGGGTGTTTATTCTTATGGCTCCAATAGATGGAATTTCATAATAATAACCTAAAATTTGAAACAGAAATAATGCCATTTTACCATAATGGATTGCTGGCCTCTTAATCTTGAGGAATTTAATTTATCTTATAATTTCTAGTTTAAGTTTTATAAGATTTACTGTTTATGAATGAAATACTTTTTAGTAGATGCCACCACAATGCGAGGCCATATGATGGGTCACCACGGCATTCAGACCAAGCTAGTTACTCTTAAGCAATTAGAGTTTACAATGTGGTTCTTTTGTCTGTTTTGTTTAAGGCCATATGAAATACTGAGTTTGTAGTAATGAAATCCCAGTTACTATGATGTGCAAGTATATTTAATGTTTATTTTAATATGCTGTGACAGCAACACAATTATATGCTGAATGCATATAGGAATGAAAGCATAGCTATGATCTGCCACAAGAGTGAATTCATAGTACAAAAATATAAGGCACTCTTTGGAATGAAAAAAAGCTAATGGGTATTTCTCCTACACAGAGAACATACATCAGAAATGTCTTTATTTAGCATTGCTTTTATCTCTCATTTGTTTGAATTAAAAATATTTAAAATATTGCCCATATTATAAGAAGCCAGGCACTGACATCCATCATCAGTCCAAGAAAATTTTAAGTCAGATTGGAAGGAAGGGGCAGAGGATTAAACAGGTAAAAGTACTGAGATTAGTAATTTCCTTTGCTGTGAGCAAAATGTTTTAATTAAAGAAAAATGAAATAAAACTGCTTCTTTGGATGTGCAAACAAATAATCACAGGAATTTTGGACAGTAGAGTATGATCGTTTTGCCTCAATAATAAGATGACATACGTGGTTATGCTTTAAACCAGCTGGTCCTCATTTGTTTTAAAACAATGGAGGTCACATGCACACAGTATTTTCAGATACAAAGAAGTTAGTAAAAAAAAAAGAAATTATGTTCAAAACATAAATATCAATTTTCTGATATTATCTGACAATACAATCTACTCTTCATGAAGCTGTAGTATCTTCTGCATGACTTTTCAGCATACTGAGGGTTTCATGAGGTTACAATACATATGCTATTCTCCAGCCTATGGATTCTTCTACGTACTTTTTTTTCTGCCATTATGCCTTTCTCTTCTCTTTGGTTTATGTTATTCTTCTATGCCTAAGCGTATCTTTATCTCCTTCCCTGGCAGTCCTAATTTTTGAGACCTGTTGTAATCTAGCTCACCTCTCACCTCTTGCTTCTCACTGATTTGTAAAATACTTTTACATTTTCACTCAGGCTGGAAATTGCTCTATTTTAAAAATGAGCAAATATTTGGTAAATTATGTATTTTCTATTTATGTCTATTTGTATCTTATGCTGTGTTCTACAGTTACATTGTAAGATATTTGAGACCTCTCTTTCTCACAGTAAAAATATTTCTGAACACATTTTTCATGTAGAAATTTCATATACAAAACATTTTACTTCCTTAATTTCACCTTCTTTACTTTTCTTTTTTTCCTACATAAAGAAATAGTGATAAAAAATAGAAAATACAAGATGCTCTCAGAAACTAAGGAATCAAAGCAGGAATAATTTTGGTATTTTCATTAAAAAAGGGAAAAAATTCTAAGTATCTGGTCCCTTGCAAGTTTTAGAGAAAAACAGAAAGAAAAGCAACCAGCCAGCTAACTAAACAAAAATCCCTTTGTCCAGACCGCTTAATTTAAAACAGCTTTGCTTAATTTCTTATCTGTCATCAGTTCCAACTTTACATAGATGGCTATTACAACAAATAGTCTCAAAACAGGACCATAGTGGCTTATTATTATAAAAACTACTGTGGTAGTTTTTATACAACATAAAGTTTTAAATAAAGTAATAAAGAAGTGAATATACCAGTTTCTTGTTCCCATGCGATTTTTTCGTGCACGTATTATGTTATTTTATTACATAAACTGGAACTTTTATTAACAAATACAATAAAGCAAAAAATCAAGCTGAAAAATCTGTCATTTTTAGAGAACAACAAAGATATCCAAAGCTCTAGTGAAGACCAGTTTAAAAGAAAGACACATACCTTTATTTTCACAGGCCATCCACTGTATGGGTCCTTTGTCGTAATTATGTTGACCGACAGAAAATGTGAACACACGTACCTGTGCAAGTTAAAAACCAACGCATATAACAACTATAAATCATTTATTAGTTGTGATCCTCAAGTCAAAAACACCTGGATTTTTCATACATTTGAATAGAAAAAGAACATTATGAATTTTCCAGTTTTCATCACCATATTAAACATGAGAAATGTAATAGATAATATATTATGGTGTTTTATGTATTGCTATTATTTCTTCAATGAATCAGAATCAAGAAGAATGTTCCTTCACATATCCTTCGTATTTTAAAGGTCTTACATTGGTGATCATTCATGAAGTATTTAAATTTTTAGGTTTTTATTCTAGGGTGGTAATTATAACTCTTCAGATTTTCTTAAATTAGTTGACCAAATCTATCAATATTAGGTGCTTACTAATGAATTGAAAAGAATATATGCGTGGCAGTAGAATTCAAAGCAATGCAAAACAGGACTTTTCATGATATAAAATATGAAATTTTCAGATACTACACAAAATAAATCCTCATTTTGCTCAGACTCAGTCTTCTTTATGTAAAACCAGTAAATTTGTTAAACAGACTTCCATACAAGGGTTAAGCTTCTGATCTTTCACCTTAAGCTCTTGATACTCATTTAAGCTGTGGGGTTTTTTAGCATAGTTCTATTATTTTTACACAATGCTACTCCAATCTATGTCAGCAACTGCAAAGAGTTATGGCTTCAGAATTCACCATAATCTCTCCAAGTTTTGGACTGAAAACTTTTTAGTTGAAATTATTTTCCATACAAATTTTCTGATATGAAGGACAAAAATTAAAACCCAAAACTTGGCCTTGCTTTAAAAATACTAAAAATCCAATCAGATACATAGAAAAATTACAACTGCTATGTTTCGGATTCTGCTGAATTTTGCTCTAAATTACAGTGTTGCTGTTAAAAGCTGGGAAAAATGTTTTCCCAACAATTTTAATGAGCTGCTCACTATATTCATGTCCCTCTGTTCAAAGGTTAGACAGCTTTTCCTTTTAGCCATCTCCTTCATTATGGATCTTTAACTTTACCCCTTCAATGTACAAATTATAGATCACAACACGAGACCAGAATACAAATTCCTTTCTATGGATTTGATATTTAAAATTAAAATATATTCTAATTAATTTGCATGCAGGCTGTGACTGAATAATAAGGCAATGTTTTCGTTAACTAATACAGTCTAAAATTGCAGACACTCCTCCTTGTAAACTACTGATCATTGCTAAGTTTTTTAATGACTATTTATCCAAGTTTTTATCACATTATTAAGCACGTGCAATTAGTACCCCCATCTTGACTTCTCAAAAAAGCGAAAAAAAAATTGTGACACAGTCAGAGCTCAAGTATTAACCAGGAGCTGTAGGAATGGTTTCATATCATCCATCAGCAGCTAACAAATGGTGAAACCTTATTAGTCCTGACCCCTATAAGCAAGAAGGGCAAACAAAGCTTTGTGCTGAATGCCATTTTTAATTAACAACATTTTTTGATTTGCTTTATCCATACAACCCCTTTGTGTCTGCAGTTAAAAGTAAAATTAAAGCAACTACTCTTCTGCACTGAGCACTGATTTAAGTGCTTGTTTCGTAGTTTAAGACTATTCCATATAGGGTTGTTCCCTACTAATAGGTCAGGCCAATTACATTTCTGGTTACACAGACAGGTATAGCAATGACTGTGCCTGCATGATGGTAAATTTTTTTCTCATACTTCATGTAGATAAAGACAGATGAAAAGTGCCTTCTATTACCCTGAAAATACCGGTATTGACAGTGCAAAAATGACTTCACCTGACATGTTTGCATCTCATTTATTAATACTGTACCATATTTGCTATCCTCCTTTTATTCTTGACTTCTTTTACATAATGGCAGCTATAATTCTTCTCAGGGATCTTTCTGCTTCTAATTTACCATGTATTTTTTTCTTATCTGAATATCACCATGTCATTTTATACTGGCACCTCTCAGCTCACAAAGTCTCTGCCTACTTTACTTCTGTTCTTTTTGAACTCACACTACTCCCAGTTTATTGTCCACTAAACACTTGATTCAGAATAGATTCTTCTCAAAAACTATGGAAAAACCCCACTGAAGGTCCCTAATTAGATACTTGAGAGATCTGATGTTTCTTTTGGATTAAAAGCTACCAAGTCATGTGGATTTTCTTCTGTGTGTAGAAAACATATCAGTTAATTAGACTGGACTGCCTAGCATTTGATCTCAAATGTAAAAATGAAACACTGAATTGGATTCAAGTTGCAAAATGCTATGTAATTTAGGGAAAAGCAGCAGTGTGCTAAATCTGCAACAAATCTATAAGGAATTTAGAGTTTAAATTATTGACAACAAGCAGGCTACAATATATCTGATTTACTGTTCCTTGGATAATTAACAGAGATAAAGAACTGCAATGAAAATTGGAGTTTTTAATTGTTACTTGGTTTGGCAAGAGGGTGGGATATTCAAAAGAGTATTCTTTTTCCTATTGCCTCATCTGGAATTGAGTAGAATGACAGACCAGCTGGAAAAATGAGTCAGCAAGTCAAATTAAACAAGCCAATTTTAGCAAAAAAACCCCATGCTCTGTGCTAAAATTTTCTGTGACAGGACCCAGAGTCAGCCAAAGTATTGAGATGCATTTGTCTGTATGTTTTCCTTACTGACATCTCTCCAAGGAAGACAATAGGCTATTGAATAATAATAGAAACCCGAAAAACCAAAAAAAGTCCCCAAACACTTAATTACTTTTAATAGGGAATTTATGGTTTCGAATACTTGCAGGAACTAGATCAGGCACAATGGGTATGAGCACCTTTCCCTTTGCCTGTCTTTTAAGCTTGATTTCAGCCAACCAAGTGGGTTTCTGAGTTGAAGCAAACTGCCAAGTAGTCTTTGATCCCAAGAAGTTGTTTTCCATCACCACCGAGGCCTGGTTATTTCTTTTCTCTGCCTCTCTGCAGACTCTTGGGTTCTGTGTAAACTGCAGTTCCTGGGTGGTTTTGCCATGACAGTTCCTCTCCACCACCCTCACTAGAGGATGGAGATTTGTGTTCCCAATCCATTTCCCAGGGAAAAGGCAACCTTGCCTCAAGGAAGATCTATTTATTCTCTTCATAAAGAAACATAACTTCCAAAGCAGTAAAAACTAATGGAAAAAATGAGAAAAACAAACAGGAGCTGTCACGCTTTCTGATTTTCAGTGGGACCATTCAAAGTAAAGTGCTTCTAGAAAACTTACAGTTTTAGAATTGAGAGAAACTAGAGATGGGCACCAGCCTGCTCGGCCAGCCCATTCAGGCACTGTCTTGGAATTGTTCTGAAAAATAAAAGTCCTAATTTTTAGCACAGGGAGTTTGAAACGAATCCTCTACATTTTCCTCACTGATACTAACCTTAGGGAGAAAATAAAAAAAAAAAATTTATTCTTTGTATTAATAATTTACAGTATCTAGTAGAGGAATATACTAATTAGCAACAAAACAGGTGTAGAATTATTTTCAGGACATCCAGACAGTGAGTGGCACAGGCTGCCCAGTGAGGCTGTAAATGTTCCTCCTTGGGGGTTTTAAACACCAGATTGGATATGGCCTTGAACAACCTGGCTTGATCTTAGACCTGATATTGGACTAGACAGCTCTGCAAGCAAGCTGGCTTATCGTAGGAACTTGTGAAGAACATGGAAGGAATACATGCAAAAATCCAACTCCTAATAAGAGGAAGTGATAGACAGAAAAGAATGCTACAAAAAGAGAGGAAGAAGTACTGTATTGAAGAAAATATAATTGTCCAATTACAGAATTTATTTTCTATTTATTTGTATTTCTTTCTAGTGGAAGAAGATCATATGCACCAAGGTGATTAAAATAGATTCTGACTACTACATCTTTAAGGGACAGTGGCACTCGAGAGATTTGTGATGAAGACAAAAATAAAGAGGTAGCCATGAAAAGGCTGGTTTCCCTACAGATCTCATTTGCTTTTTACCTATTTTATTTCTTCATTTTGCTATTGGAATAAAATTAAGAATTAGATGCTTCCTTTGGGTATATCATGTTATGAGTATTACAGAAAATTAAGGCTTGACTGAAGTTAATTCGAAGGGGTAATTAAACACAAAGCACTTGCTGTATAGGCTACTGCATATATGTGTAGGAAATGTAGACTCACTGAATCACTGAATATTTTGGCTGGAGGAGACCTTAGAGACCATCTCTTTCTAACTCTCCTGTGATAGGCCTACAAGCATGGCCACCACTCTGCATGCAGCTCAGAGTGGAAGAAATGCACATTTTTTGACAGATAATTTTGTTGAGTTCTGTGCTACTGAAATGAGAGAGCTCTCGATAACAATTTGTGTGCATCTCTTCATTTCTCTGTTTAGGAAAAGATAAACTGAACTTTGGAGGAGTATATGTCTATTTTATCAGATACCAAGCAGCTATACAATTAATTCACTCAACTGGATGTAGGCAAGATGAATCCTGTCATTTTATGCCTAGCATGCAAAAAAAGAGAAAGAGTGCATCTTTCTCCACCACTAGATAAACAAACTGACTGTGTCAAAAAACTGATCTCATCAAATCATTCAACTTTGGTTTTCACAATGACAGTAAGATTTTGGAACATTTTACTCTGGCCTTTATAGCTGCAAGTAAAGATTCACAGATAATCTTTTTTACTATGCAACAAGAAAAGCTGATAAAGGGGAATAAATAATTCAGTAATTCCAGCATGATACAGGAAATTATCTTTACCACTCATGGGTTTACAGATTATCAGATATGAGGGAAAATTTCTTGCAGTTTATTATTTAATAGGTAAACTTTTGAAATAAAAGGACAACATAAGAAGTTTGTCATTCTGAATAAAATCATAAAACTGCTTTTCTATCTTCCATTATGCAGTCTGTCTCCTAAATCCCTTGTAAGTATAGTTTGTAAACCACTTAATCATTTTTGTATTTTGTACCATAGGTCAGGGAGATGATATGTGGTTTTCAAACTGACCCAGCTAAACTCTGAATGCAATTTTTTCCTTACATTTTTGCATCTGTGGACAGAAAGCTGAAGATGATTTTAGATTCTGCTGTGAGTTAACTGAGACCAAAAGACATTTATGCCTGATTTGAACTGAGAACAGAACTTCAGATGATCTGAAAACACAACATACTAATTAGGAAATCACCTAGGATTGGGCAATAGGATACACTAAATGCAGAGTTTCACCTAAATTCTGGCTAATAATCCGTCATACTGACCTGCTCAGTTCAGGACTTCCAGGGACACAGTCCTGAACCATTTGGGTTAGAGCTGTAAGTGTAAAGCAATTTCCTTTTTTTTTTTCCTTTTCTTTTTTTTTTAACAGCAGGGGCAAGACACAGCTATGTGCTAGAGGGCAGTTTTAGGATCCCTTAAGCATTCTTTTATGCATTACATAAAATGGGACATAACCCATTTTCTTTCTCAGGCCACGAGGGCAAGTGACACAGCTTGGCTCACATCTCATGGTGCCATCCTCCCTCCCTGCCTGCCCCCCTTATAAGGTCATCTCATTACAGAATTTTTTGGGAATAAGCCCTGGTTCATGCTATCCCTGAACTGAACGCTGACATGGCTAAAAGAATTGACTACCACAGGCCAGGAACCATACTGTTGGGTCTGTTAACA
>WEIT01011776.1:9558-27205 GCA_013389985.1 Dryoscopus gambensis
GGGATGAAGCGGCTCCGCACGGCTCTGCTGCCGCCCGCAGGCGGGAGGGCGCCGGCTCCGCCTGCATCGCTGCCACATCCCCGGGACGGGGTTACCTCCCCAGAGCGGGTTTCCTCTTAAAAACCCCTTTCTACGGAGCTTAGGAAACATGTTCCCTGCTTTTTTCCCCTGCTCAAATGCTAAAGAACATGAAAAAAAAAAATAACATCCCTTTTACTCAGTTGGAAATCCCAGTGAAGTTTGTTACTCAAGGCTTCATTATTTCCAACCTAAAAAACCCCAACAAACCACAAAACCTTGTGTTTTGGAATAATATTTAAATGACGAATAGTCCAGGTGAGACTGTGACAGGACAGCTGAGGAGTAAAGTCAGTGGCAAAGCAGCAGAGTTAAACGTGTGTACGCTTTATTTCTAGTGACAAACTGAGGAGCAGGTTCCTAACTCGTGGTGCTGTGCCCCAGGTAAGTTTGTCCACATTTCACATGCAAAGAGGTCAAGTGGGTTTTTTGAACTTGCACTGCGTTTTCTATTTTGTTCACAAAAAAAAGGAGTCAATTATGTAAGAACAGTCTGAGGGCAAATTAGCAAAACTTACACCCGTGCTTAATTCCAAGAATATGACTGAAGGAAAGCTAAACACCCCAGGTTTCATTGCTTCCATCTGTAACAGCACACAGGCCTGGGTATGCTCCCAATCTTTCACCCAAATCACTTCCTGGCCATCATAGAGGTTTTACAGCCCTGCCTGGGAACCTGCCCAGCTTTCCCCACCTGCTTTTTTCCATGTCATACTAAAAAGCATATGCGGATTTAATAATTGCTAATCCAATGACTGCATTACTTTATTGCATACAACTGAGCTAAACGTGCCAGCATCAAATGATCCCAGAGCCCTGGACAAAACTGAATGTCTGGAATACGCCTCTGCTCTCAGAAACACGTGGGATGGAGCCAACAACCACTATGGAACACATCCTGTGCCCACGGCAGAACTCTGACAAGGAATGTGACTCCCAGGTGGGAGCTGAGGATCTGAGAGCTGAGGTATGGTGCCCAGCCAGTCTGAGGCACAGCAGCACTTGGAGCAAACGTTAGGGAATCTTTTCCCTACGAAAAAGGGATCAGAGAAGAACACAAATTATTTATTGCTGCAGTGAACCTTGGTTCGGACACAAGAAGAATCAAGGACTTGCTCAGTGATTTGTGACCATCAGATCGAGCAGGTTCCACTCTCTCCCAAGCCCGCTGTGACATTATGGCCATTCCCAGTGGATTTTCCCTCTCCCAGGGACGTGGCCCCAGGCTGAAGCACACAGAGGGTTTTGGCGCAGCTGCCTCATCCCAAGCGATGCCGCCCCTCGCTGTGCGCTGGGAAGTGCTCCGAGCCCAGCTTTGCTCTCCGAACGCCCAAAGCACCTCCAGCCTGTGGAAGGATGATGAAGGACATCCCACCAGGAGCACGGCAGAGAAGGAGGTGGAGGAAGCTCCTGGCTATCTGCCAAGCTTCGCCACTCTGCTTTTTCATTTTTAGTTTCTGCTCTTTGCTGGAAAGTTTCTACTTATGCTTCGGTTTCCATGGCAACTGCATTTCTTGCCTTTCTTCTTCAGCATTAAATTTTTTATTTGATTTCCCTTCTTCCTAAGACATGACTCTCTTTTCCTTTTGTAAAAACGAATTAAGTGTTGTCCTCTCTTTGGCTGTTGATATTTTTAAAGGAGGTAAGAGAGACTTCCACTCAGCCGCAGAATCCATCTAGAACGGCAGCGAAGATTTAATCTCCCAAGGAAGAATGTCAGGGGATTCCCTTGCAGAAAAACCATTTACTGTAATTATCTTAACAAAGTTATGACATGTAAGAGTTCCAGATACTGTGGAACCCAACATTTTTTAAAAATTGGCTGCTTGTTTTTACGAGACCAGACCTGGCCATTTTTTCTCTACAACTAAACATTTTAATTTTTTTTTAAAGCATTACTGGCGACTCTGGAGCAGTCTCAGGAGAACAGTTTAATACTGGAAGTGCACTAGGGATGTGGTCTGCAGTTCCAGACTGCCGGAGAATTCAAGTATTTTCACTGACAATGTTCCCTGGCTGGGAGTGGTGTGGGGGTGAAGCTGCACGACCCTTCTGTCCCCCGCCATGGTCCATCACCCACAGCAGTGCCCTGCACACCCTCACACAAAGCATACAGAGACAAAACCCTCACAACTCACGCAGCTTAGGCTAATTAATTTGTCTTGCCCTTGTCATGTTGGGACTGAATTAATCTGACAACCTGAATTAATTTGAGAAGGAAAAAATTCATCATAATAGCAAATCTGGATTAGATCTACCAGTTTGGTTTTTCCAAGCTTTAGCTTCATCGTAAACACAATTTATATGCTGCAAAGCCCTGAAATAATACAGGTATTCATGCCAGTTCACTATGAAAGATCCTCTCCACATCTAAACTCTCCAGCACATTCAGGCCATAAACTGACCCTCCTGTACAGCTGTAGATTACAAGGTTTCCAGTCTTTATCTCTGCCTGCTGGGATTTCACAGTAAATTCTTTCAGGACTGAATAATTAAAAGAAGCAAAACCACAGCATTTGGCTCACAAGGCAACACAAACAAATCTGTCCATGGGTGCTATCTTGTTTGCAGCACATGTGCACAGATTTACATGTAGGATTGAGGCTTAGTGCTCTGTTTGTTTAGATTTTTCATTATTCAGCATCCTAAGCATAAGGTAAATTGTATAAAGACTGAACTTGGAACAACTTTAAGAGTGAGCTGATCATCTTGAATAATTTCATTAACCCAATTTTGTGGTTTTTAAAGACTCTTACTACTCAGAAGAAATAAGGGAAATGGGTCAGAAGTGAGGAGTCCATACTATAGTATGGACTACCATACTATGTCTACCATACTTGGTTCATGCTTCTCTCCTGCTCTTGAATTCCCTCCTCCAAGGAGTATCTAGGTCAGGAACTCACAGGGTCTTATATAAGTCTGGCAATGTTCAGTGTGTTTGCCAGCCAAGCTATTTGAATTGTCAGATATTAAATATATGTGCCAGGATCTGTATTGTAAAATGCCATTACAACATACACTGTGCATGAACTCCTCATGGATTGGCTTCACTGCAGGCCAGGTCCCCCAGTTTGAGTCAGGGTCAGGAGGAAAGTTTTAGACATCTGAGCATGGCCTCCCTGCTTTCTTCCCTCAGAGCTCCCAGGATTAGGGATTCAAAGAGCTGCTTTAGGCGTAGTCCCCTAAATTGCAGCCATAATGCAGCTTTTATGTGGCCACGGACAGGCTTCATGTCTGCACTGTTTCAATTCCCAGTGTGGGGATTGATTTAGGCAGACAGCAGCTTACTCAGCTCTCTCAGCTGCTGTGCTGAG
This sequence comes from Dryoscopus gambensis, assembly GCA_013389985.1. NCBI lineage: Eukaryota > Metazoa > Chordata > Aves > Passeriformes > Malaconotidae > Dryoscopus > Dryoscopus gambensis. Next base: position 12,951 of record WEIT01011776.1, read on the forward strand.
GCGAGAACATCCAGCAGCCCCTTGCTCATCCTCGCTTGATTTAATGATTTGCTGGCCAGACTACAGAGAGTGGCTCAGGAGCTCCTACCCAGCGTGCCATGATTTGTGGGTTGCTGTTGCTCATCTGTAATTGCAACGAGAAATGCTCATCAATCATTCCAGCTCTCCAGCAGAACATTGGGAGGTACAGCAATGGAGAGCTCTCAACCTGGCCTATCATTTTGAAAACATTCTAATCCTGCAAATAAAGATCTGGACGCTGTCCCGGTGCCAGGATGAGAGCAGCTCCTGCCTTCCGACCCCGAGGGGCACAACCAGCCCTCGGTGAAAAGAACCCTCTGAGAGCAAAAGAGGAGGCTGGGAGTAAAATCTGCTAATCTTCATTGCTGCATTCATTAACACCAAACTCTCAAGTCACAGCATCAAAACATTTTTCTCCAGCTCTCTTGGAGCCCCTTTAGGCACTGGAAGGAGCTCGAAGGTCTCCTCGGAGCCTTTTCTCCAGGCTGAAGAGCCCCAACCCTCTCAGCCTGTCTCCAGAGCAGAGGTTCATCCTTCATCATTCACCCTAAATGTCCACAACTACAGTCTGACATGAGGGTATCCCTCTCAGTCTCTGTGCCTGAGCTGAGCCCCATTACAAACGTTTCTTCTCCCTGTGAAGCACAAGCTGAAAATCATCATCACTTAGTCCCCAGTGGGACAAGAGAATCCCTGAAGGTAAACCCAAGACTGAGTAGGGATTCCGGGGAAGCTGCACTCCATATCTCTACAATCCTTATCACCCCCATTATTGCTCAGCCAGATTTGAAAACTTTTTCTAACAGTCCTGTGAGCAACACACCTTCCCAATAACGCCCATATTCGAACTGCTCACATTAATTTCCTGCAGCCTAATAGAACACAATCTTAACACGATTTATTGAGATAATTAAAATTCAGAAAACAAGCTTCTCCGTGCTCCATAAAGCACAGCAAATTTATTTGCCGCAGTCAGTAAAACTCTGCTGCCTAAAGCTGTGCAGTAACTCAGCAGGGCCTGGCCGGGGACTGCGGGACCCTCCAAGCTCACGTTGGGATAATCAATTAGAGCTGGGTCTGCAGCGGGGCAGCTGCAGGGACCCCACAGCTCCCAGGGCCTTCCACACCTGGAGAAGCAGAAAAAAGGCAGGAAAGAAAAGCTTTGGAGAGTCTATGGTTGGTCTGTGGTGTTCAGCTGCCATGTCTACCAGTTCTACCAATAATTGTGACCAGTTTTTAAGCTGTACATTTATACTATCTAGTATTTCAAGTTCCCTTAACCAAAGACAAAATAAAATGGTTTTTTCATCCACCAAATTAAAAAAACCCTCTCTAGTTTGGCATCACTGGAATCATTACAAATGTGTAAGAAGGCTGCAAGTGTTTGGATACACCACACTCAAGCCCCAATACATACACTTATGCAATGAAATCACTTAATTTGAAACAGATCACCAAAAAGCCAGCTTCCATTTAGGCTGCCTCAAAGAAGAGTTGTCACGCTAGAGATTTTTCCAGTTACTCATAAAATAATCAGTTCTTTAAAGTTATCTGGTTTTGAGAGGTAATTATTAAGTGAATTTAGAATATAATTGCTCTGAACAATGATAAACTTGTATTACACCCTGAGTAAGCACTACAGGCAGGTGATAAATTGCAAAAGTAATGCTACATCAGTTTAACTTCCTGCCGAGTCACCCTGAACTGCTCCAGCCTTGCACAAAATAGCCCCTGCTTTCATTACTAATAAAACACAGAATTAATTACTCAAAATAAAAGAGGCCTTGAAAATGTGCCCAGACACTGAACCATGCTGGCTTCTGCATTCTTTTTCCCTTTCTTTTTTCTCCTATAAAGCAGCCTCAAACCCATTGCTAGTTATTTCTTTAAAGCCAGCTGCACCACACCAGGTTTTGTTCCAGGTCTCTTCCATTCCCAAGTGGATGCTCAGGACCTGCACACACAGCAGACTCTCTAGTCACCACACTCCTCTGAAAATACTTGAACTGATGGCTGAATGCACCATAAATTTCATTTCTCTGACTGGATTATGATAAAAAATAGCTCAGTTTTGGAAATTCACTCAAGCAGTGGAAATATTTTAGACTGAGATCCAAATCTTTCAAATGTCTAGTGCTGGACTGGAATTCTCCAGGGACTTCCAGGCAATTCTGCTCCAGCTTGAGCAAGTAGAATCCCTGGCTTGTTATTATTAGCAGCTGGGAATCTTTATTTCCCTACTCTCCTGTAAGAAGGATTCCAGCTTCTCCCAGAATCTCATCATTGTAGAACATGCAGGTTTAGAGCTGTGCCTGTTTTCATCTCAGCAGTTCTCCAGGAGTTTGCTTAAAGATTAAAAAATCACCCGAAGTTTTGAGGAGATTTTAGCTCCTGTCCCACCTGTGTCACCCCCCACACGCTGGCACAGGGCTCTGACAGTGGCTGACCTGCATCCTCCTCCCTCAAAGTGACCTTGTCACGAGCAGGACCAGGAACAAGCCATAAAACTTCTTTAGAGAAGCACAAACTCACTGACGAGGTTCCCACCGATCCCTAAGCAGAGCATTTAAAAGCTCTTGGGGAGCGGCCCAGCCCTTCTGGCAGCGCCGTGCTCACGGAGGAAGAGAACGTGGGAGCAAGACACAAACTTGCCCTGCATGAGAAGCCCGAGCAGCCAAACAGCTGCACAGAGAGCCCGGCCGGGCTCTGCAGGGCTCATTCTGCAGCCCAGCACAAGGCTGAGCACAGCCTGGGGCCTCACTGTCTGTGGCAAAGTCCCTGCTCAGCCCTGGGCACCTCCTTTCACCCGGCTGGCCTTGAGTTACGGCTTCGCCTGCACAGAGAAAACTCTGCCACCCTTTCCGGAGCACCCAGCTGGGGATGGACGCTCCAAAGGAGAGGGCTTGGAGGTTTTCTGACTGTCAGAGCAGTGAGGAAGGTGCTGCATGGACCTCCCAGGGCTCCCCTGCAACACCTCCTGATGTAAGAACATCTCTGGTTCTGCTGAGCGACTGCAAAGTCACTTTTCCAGTTCTCTGAGGAAAGAGTGACACATAATGAAGGCAGGATTTAGAGCGTGGGCTGAATCTCCTGTGAGAAGATTCTGACTGCAGAGGTAAAGTATTGGCTAAATTTTATAATGATGGAGTTAATTTTGTTGCTAAGAAAAGCAAAGGCACGATGAGGACTGGCTCCAGAGATTACACAGTGTGTGGTCTCTGCACTTGAAGAGCTCTGCACAGCACTCACTCATGTTACATCAATTACTTTAACAAAGTTAGATTCAGAATAATATTTATAAAGCTGAGATCCACAGACCTTTTTGCAATCACCTGGGTACAATCACCTTATTCACAAAACTGGCTATAAATTATGCTAATCAGTGAAACACTCAGAAGATGAAGAGAGGTTTCTTGTGTAATTTTAAATGGATTCCTATAAAGAAAAAAATTGGGAATATATAAAATTACAGAGTTTCAGTGCACATTTCTGTTTCAATCTTGAGTGTCAGTAATACAAAGGTTAAAGCACTATGATCAGGAAATTTAAAATATATTTTTTTTATTGTGGTAGCCCTTCTATGTCTCCACGATGATCAAATAGAATATTGGAAGGTTTTGGTGGACACAGATGTCACCTTAAGCACCAACCCCGACCACTCCAGTGAAGCCTAAATGAAATAGTAACTTTGCTCTCAAGATGACAGTCCTACCTCTGACTCAGTCCCTCTGTTGTGTTTTACCATTAACTTAAAAATAAACCTTTTCCTTTGTGACTTTCCTAATATAAAAAGTTAAACAACACAGTGAGGTACAGTTTTTTCTTCTGGTCCTTCGGGGGGATAATTTAAAAAATATTCAACTTTAGCTTACCTCTAATGTATGTTTCAATTAGTGGCAAATTCCTGTGCATTGCTCAGGTGAGACTGCACCTGCTGAGCAGTTGGTACTCCTTGGAAGCATCAGGAGTGGAACGGCCTTTGTTAAGTGTGTGGTTCCTGCTGTAAGCCCCGGATGTGAGAGCAGAAGGACTGACACCCCCGAGGGAGGCTCCTGCCCAGCATCAGGAGTGTTCCCCTGCTCATGGAGAGCTGGCAAGTGTCTGACTTCAGAGCTGCACTTCCACCTGTCCGGCAGCACGGGACCCTCTCTGACTGCTGAGCAGCCCAGAAAGTCAGAAAGCACAGCCTGGGAGGTCACTGGCTGTGAGGTGATTTCCATCCTTCAGCTCAGGCACAAGAAAGGTAATATTCCACATGTTTTTAAACAAATCCCAGGATTTGAGGCGAAGTACAGGAAATCCTATATTAGGTGCGACATCTGGCAACCCTCCTTTAGGGCTGGATGCTGAGAAGTGAGGAGGATAAATGAGTCCCTCAAGCCAGGACTGGGCTCTGGGCACGGGCTGCCCCGTTAGCTGGGACACTGCTCTTCTCCACCTGCCTCTGCCTTTTCCAGGATCAAAGGGAAGTATGCCAGGCCTGCATCCCAGACTTGTATCCCAGGCTCGTATCCATGCTGCCTGCCTGCTTCACAGAGCACGGCTTCTCCACCCTTTTTGCCCAGGTTTCTCTTTACTCAAGTCAGATTTTTCCCCCTTCCCTGCTCTGCTCTCTCTTAACTGTTCACAGCTCGTCACCAGGTACAGACACAAGTGACTCCTCACTTGACTTTGATGATGTCAAATTCAGATTCCATGAAATTAAAATCCCCAAACAGAGGTTAAAACTTACAGAAGTTATAACTTGAAGTGTCCAGACTTCTGTAGGACTCGAACACTTTGCAGCCCACTGCTGATCCCTGTAACACAGCCCTAAGGGCTTTAAACCATTAAGGAATGTCCTTGTGTGTGGATTCTTCGTTTCCATGAAGTTATTTGCAGACACATTAAACAGTGCTGCTGCTTGGGACACAAAACTCCATTAAGAGGAGAGATGTGCTGTCTAAAATTAACTATGTGTTTGTTTTCTCTTCAGTTTCTATAGAACACGAGGAGAGATGCAGATGGTTAACAGCACTGAGATTATAGTGATAGCTGTAAAATTTGATGACTGTTATCAAAAGCATCATATGGCTTATGAGAGCAAGCAGCAATTAAAAAAAAAAAAAAAGAAAGAAAAAAGATTTCCAAGCTTACCCTGGACAGGGAACAGGAATAGCAAAGGGGGTTAAAGCCAGTTTCATACTAAAGGATTTATTAAAATAAGAAGATCAGTACTTCAAACCTTGACAGACACAGGTTGTCTGAAGCAATTCAGATGTGAATGAAATAAATGTACTGCGTACGAGCCTGCATCACTGACCAAGGGAGATTTAAACCTGGGGTGGGAATTGCACTGCTCAGGAAAGCAAGGCAGGGATCAGCTGCACTGATCTGAGACAAAGGCCGAGCAGTTGCTGCAGGATGCCCGACCTGCCCTCCAGACAGAGCACTCCTTCTCCAGGGCTAGAGGAACGCTGGGCTGCACCTTGTTACAGGCAGGGAGATGCCTGACAAAATAAGCTGAATCACTCACTTTCTCCACTTTCAACCAGAACAAGACTTTGTTCCACCTCTCTAGATGAAATATTAATCCAACCTGTAAGAGAACGATACCCACAACCTCCCATCAGAGACCTCTCTGTTCAGACTCCTCTTTGGAGAATTACCTTTGCTCTTTCCCCAGCTGGAAAAGCCCTTGTATTCCCGTTTCCCCCTCCCTCTTCTGAGCTGCCATGACTGGAACTCCAGACTTTCCAAAGCTACAATGATTTATTGAAACCAGTTCTACTTAGTAAGAGCTCTGGCAAGCAGGAGCTGTGCTAATGCACCCAGCAATCCACCGAGCAAGATAAAATCTCCCAAGAACATTTTCAAGTGGTAAGAGAAGAAACAGTGAGGGAAGGGTTGGAAGTTTTCAATGCTCGCTGAAACACGGGAAGATCAGAAACCTTTTCTGTTAAGGTGCATATCTGCCCATTCACTGGAGGAAAATTAGGGACTGACTCACTAGAAATCACGGCAGATGAAAGGACAGGACACACTGTACCTTGGCTTGGCCTCCAGAGAACACATCCAAAGCATCTGTAAGACACGGACCCTTAACCCTTAAACATCACAGAGCTTTCGAAATATCCATGTTACATCTACTGGGATCCAAGTTTTTTACAGTAGGAGAAAGTTCATTACAATCCACTGGGGAATATGTTTCTGTGTTGGTTTTTAATTTATATTTAATCTCTATCCAACACCAAAATATGTACATATATAATTAGCTTAAAATATTCAAGAACATTTCTTGATTTGCAAGGAAAATGATAGTGAGCACCAAAACTGAACTGATTTACGGACAAAGCGCCAATATTTTCAAAACAGAGCTTTAAAAAATTCACCAAGTTGCTCTTAGATGGCTGAAATGCCTGAGATCAAGAAGTCAGGTAGGACTTTCCAAAGGCACATGAAACAACAGCAATCTCAAAAGGCCTTTTGGACCTTTTTGACCAAAAATACTAAAATAAACTACCATTATTCTTTGCCTTCAGTTCTCTGCTCCTCAGTTAAAAATTACAATCTCTGAACAAAGGACTAGAAAATCAGGGTTTGAGCATTCGAAAGCCCCTCAAAAAATTGCCATGAAGCTCTGGCTACATCTTTTCAAGACTACATTCCCAAGACTGATTGGAGTCCCTGTTCCAGTCACTCCACACCGTTCCCAGTATGATATTCTGGGTCAAGGATCTAAGGACAGGCCGCCCCAGGGCAGGTTGTTGGCACAGTTTCCTGTGAGAAAAGACAAGACATGGGCTGAAATTCCTTGAGAGAAAGAAGGACTTCCAAAATTTCCATGAGGAAATTCAAAACCAAACCTCCTTTTGCTGATTTTCACTTCCACAGCTGCTCTGCAAAATGGTTTCACATAGTCTGAACCATGAACCAGGAATTCTCTGGTTTCCTGTGCTTGCCACTAGATTGCCCCAGTTTTTCTGAAGTCCTTCTCTCCCCATCAGTGCTTCTCTGTTTAAAACATTAGTTCCTGTGTTTCATTTGACCTACATGGAGGCAAAATATCAATTTTTTATCTTGATTCTCTTATCTTGATTTTTAAAATGTTGATAGTCTACTGGCAAGCACCAGGAGCGATGACATCATAGCAGGAGGCGGCATCTATTCCAAGGAGCTCAGAGCCAGCAAAAATACTCCCAAGATCACAAAAATAGTTCCTATTACATTTTACGCCTTGGCAAAGGACTATTAGATTATATAAAAGGCAAGGCTAGCACAGATACAGGCAAAGAACTTCATGGTAATGGTAGAGCCTCATCACTCTGGGTCATGCCTGCAAACTGGAAACCTCAATTCTAGGTAGGTCAGACTTATCTTAAGCTGAAGTTCACTAAAAATGTCCTGATTCAGACTCCAGGCACCGAGTATGGCAGAAGGAGCCAAATTCTTTGTGAATTAAGTGAGCCTGAACTCCCAGAGAAAGTCTGGCAACCAAGACAGACAAGAGAGCTGTGGTGGAGGAGAAGAGAAAAGGAATCCATGTGGATGCCTGAAATTGGGCTGCAAATATACAATGATGTTGCATTGCCAGAGTTGTCACTTTAGCAAAATAAAGTACTTGTAGTGAAAATGAGAATTCTTCATCTTCAAGGAAACAAAAAGCCTGGTCTGCTGAAAAATCGGTATTGAGATTTTCCAGACTCCAAAAGACATGGCAGGTGGATTGTGCTCTCCACAGCAAAATGACAAATGCTCTCCAGCAATTTATAATTTTTTGAGGGAACATAGGGGGAAGAAGAACAAAGAAAGAGAAACGGGCAAGGGGGAGGACTGTGGGGCAAGAAGAATGGCAAAGGACTAAGGGGGAACGCCGGAGATCCTGTGCCACTGCAATACCCTGAGAAAAGCTCCCTGTGTGTGACCCTGGACAGGGCACTTCTAACTCAGCTCCCCTTCAGAAGAACAGGATAAAAGCAGCACATTTAAGCTGGCATGAAGTTATCTGGATTAGAGAGGGGAAAACCCTGGAGCATTGTAGTGCTGATGATTAGAGCAGCACAGCAGCCACAGGCAGGCAAACAAAAAGCGTTTTGCAGCTACACAGGATCCCATGAAAAGGAAATATTGACCAGTGCTAAGTTGTGGAGGGGTTTGGGAGGGATCCAGCAGGAACCTTCTGCAGAAAGGCTATAACCAGTAAACTCTATCCTTGCAAAAATATCTATCACAGTCAGACCAGTGAACCAAGGAACTGCTGTTGGATGAAGTATGAAAAGCAAAAAATAAACACATTTTTACAACCAGCTGGTGTTTGATCTGAGCGTGCATATGGACATCCCAAGGAATTACAGAGCTCTGATTCCACTGTCCCATATTCTACTGGTCACTCCTCCCAGTGGCTGAGAAACCCTCAGGAGCCAGGTCTGGAATGGAAGAGATCCTACGTCGAGTTCGAAGGCCAGGATTTCATTCCTCATTACAATCATCATGTCTGGCCCAATGACAGACTGGGAAATCTACAACTGACAATATAATTCCAGAAAAAAAAGACCGAAGTGAGAATTGATTATTGTTTGTGGTGGTGTTGTTGTTATTAGTATTATTATCAGCAGCAATGAATGAGAAATAGTTTTTCTATCCCCAAAATGTGATACTACTGGAAAACCCCACTTAAACTGGTGCATGCACGATCTTTCAAAGGTTTTTGAGCATCCACAAAATGAGTGGCACACACGTGGCACTGTGAGACCTTAACCCACATACCCCATGTTCCCAGCAAGCACAGGGCCCTCCAGCTAATGGACTGTCCTGGTGCTGCAGCTCGGTGTGATTCAGGCATTGCTTCATGGAATCATGGAATATTCTGAGTTGGAAGGAACCCATAAGGATCATCAAAGCCAACTCCCAATTCCTTCTGTGACTTGAGACAATTTTCCTGATTTAGGCTTCGGCGAAGTAAGTTTTTTCTTCATTAAAGGAGTTGCTTTTGATGATCTGGCAGTGGGCCAGAAAAATGACGAAGTGAAAAGCTGCCTCACTGTCAATGCAGCAGCTCTCTCCTGTACTCCAGGAACATTTGCTCCACAGGCCTGGGTGTAAGAAAGCACAGCAGGAGTATGACCTTCTCTTGTTTGTCTGAAGTTGATTGAGTATGAAAAGTTTGGGTTAGATCAAGCACCAGTCACATAAATCTGCTGTTCCCTTAATTACAGGTACCGAACATTTGCCTTGGAGTACATATCAGTACATGCAGCTCACACACTTTCTGCAGGTACAATTAACATACCAACACAAAAGAAGCTGAAAATCAGGTATTTGTCAAAAATAAAAGACTACAAACCTTCAGCAAAGTCTTAGAACTAGTTTTTGCAGATTTCCCCCTTGAACAGACCACAGTAAATTGAACGAACTGGCTCACTGGAAGGAGGGCCAAGATGTTGCAAACCATCAATATTTCTTGCCCTCCCTTTGCTAACTTTGCCTCGTGTACATAGAAGGGTCTGACTGAAATGCAACCCGCAGGAAAAAAAAATTATACCCATATTTTAAAAGCCACATCCAAGAGTTCAGGATGTGCTAACACGGAGAGAGTGGTGGCCCCGGGCTGTGGTGTCAGGCCTGCTGTCCCGAGGTGAAGGATTGGCCCCAGTTCTCTCTGCAGGTCATTAATGAGCAGCATTTCACAGACTCACAAACTACATCTTGTCTTCTGCAAGTGGAAATCCAGACTGCTGAAAACTAACTGCGTTTGGTCTGAGACAGCAGAAAAAGAGATTCCATAAGGAGGAAAACGAGAGCTGAGAGAGTTCTCTGCACAAAGATACAAACCAAAAAAAGGGCTGCTGTTCTGAATTACAATTACACTCACGCTGCAGAAAGTTTGGGTTAAGACCTATTGTAAAACAATTTCTACACAAAAGAGCAAGAGACAATCATTGTTCCAACTCTGCTCGTTAAAGAAATTTGGAGACAAACCCCAGCCTTTGATCTCAGGCATTGCTAGAAGGCAACTGTACATTGCAAATGAGACACATTCATTTCTAACAAAACAAATCCCCCCCGCAAGTAAAAAGTCACTCCCGAAATGCCGAAGTCCTTCCCTGCTTACCTGTTTATGAGCAGGTCAAATTTTTGGAAGTAGTTTCTCAAAGCAACTCAGACATTCCACGTTAACTCTCGTGCTGCAATAAACAGCTGCAAAACTCCCTGATTTATTTCCTGGGTTGGTGTGCATGCTGAACCCCAGAAGAAATCCCACACAGGGAAAAAAAATAAAAGAAAAACACCCCCAAAACCCACAGGAGAAGCAAGTCAGCCCTTGGGCGAAGCACAAAAAAAGTTCAACAAGGAAACAGAAAGGAAATCCAGTGACAACTAAAAGTTTGGATAAGAAAGAGGGAAGGCAGGCTTGCTCCCCTTGCCTGGAGTCCTGGCTGAAGGTGCCTCTCCAGCAGAATCCACGGAGGCTCCCGGCTCCTCGGAGCAGATGGTATTCACACATTATTCCCGAACAGCAGCATTCCCCAGTCCAATCAGGAGGCAGCACTCAAAAGCCAAGCGCTTCCCAGACTCTGTTACAGTTTTCAATAGCTATAGCACAAGATGAATGACTCAGAAAATGAATAAGCAGGGAAAATAAAACCTGCCTCTCTCCTAGGCAGAGGCACAGGCAGGCGGGTCAGCAGCCCTCAGTGTGCTGAGCACTGGTTGCAACTTGAATGCACCTGCTTTTTTTCCCTAAATCCCAAATGCCTGTTACTTTTTCTGTGTCTTGAATTTGTGTGATCGGCTTCATCTTGGGTTAAATGTCACAAAAATTAAATCTTCTCTTTTTTTTCCCCTTCAGTCTTGGAAACAGCAAACATTTTTAAGAGTAAAAAAAAAAGGCTGAACTGTGTGTGTGCTTTTCCAGACAACTCAGAGAAACCCCTCATGCCATCTCCTGCTGAATACATCAACATATATTTCTAAGATTAAGGCCTGATTTCACAGCTCCTGTTGCAAATGACTTGAAATAGATTAATACATCCTCTGGTTTTGCCTGAAGTTTGCCAGGAAACTTTAAATGACAATAAAACAAATATCTCTAAAAATACATGAAATAAAAATGGCTACCAACTTTCAGGGAAAGTACAACCATTATCCAAAAACTGGCCAAACTGAACTGGAAACTACTTCCAACTGCTTTGTGTAGCTTCCACACCATCCCATCCAGAGGGCACTTCTAAATACAATTCCTCAGCTCAATGCCTGTTTTTTTCTGACAGCTGCAACCCAGTAATAAAGGATGATGTGCTAAACAAAGCAAGTTACTCATGGAAACACGCACAGCACCCGGGTTCTCCCTGGAATACCGCAGTGCACTCGTGAGCTTTCCACAACACGCTGGAATTCCCTTCAGCTGTGCAGCACAAGGGACTGCAAGGAGGTTTTGTGGTGTTTGGTGCTCCTGCCCCAGCCCTGCTGCAGCCACAGACTCTGTTTTTATTGCTGCTGCTCAGGGCTGAGCTCGGCAAAGCTGGACACACGCTGCAGTCAGGCAAGTGGGATCACTTAAATCACTGAAACTATTTGGGGTGAGAAACATTCCCCCAGGTCCCCCCGGACATTTTCAGATCTTTGTCTCTGGCTGTAAATTGATCCTTTGCATTCCTGTCTGACACATGGACTGTGAAAAACTCTTCAGGGATATTCTCCTTGCCAGGAGTAAGGCTCTGACAGCACTCCTGCAAATACAGGGCCAGTCAGAGAGACAATAAAATTTTGTGAACTCTGGGCTAACTTTTACTATTATAACTTTGTCTTTTTTTCTTTTTCTTTTTCATTATGGACCAAATAAGAGAACTCTATTTGCTTTTTACTGTCCTATTTTCAAAACACCAAGTATCAGGATTTCTCCCTAGGATTCAGAGCAGGACCCACATCCAGAGGCATCGTTTTGCTCCATGAGCCAGGCCATGCCCACCCAACGCTAAGCAAACAAACCCACACAGGCAGCTCCAGCACAAAGAACAAGGGTTCGTGTTATAACATCTGCCACAGCTGCCCACCAACCTCCAGCTGCAGCTAGAGAAGTGTTTAAAGGTGTAAAACAAAACTAGAGGCATATCTAGATCTGCTAGGAAAACAAACATTTGCTGAAGCTTCATTTTGGCAGGTATTTTCTGGTCCCTGCACTAAGCTCCATAGCAGCCAAAATCATTTTGACAACTGACTCACTGAGCAAGGCATCTGCTGGGCCTCCGAGCCTCTACCAGCAGGAGGAATGCTTGGCAATTACAGCTTTTCCATGTGCTGGTTCCTTGGAGATGCTCAGAGAGGAAGCACATCTAAATCCAAACATTATCCCCATAATGCTCTAAGTGCTGGGATAACCTCGTGTATGCCCCGAGGAACCTCCTGGGCAAACATCCTGATCAGACATCATAAAGAACCTTGCAGTGGCTCAGGGTAAGCAGCCCTTTATTCTGTACATCTCTCTGTAGGGTGGATGTGTTAGCCAGGGACGGGAGGCATCAGCACCCGTCCGTCTCTCTGGGCACCACCAGAAGAAGAGGCTCCTGGCCAACAGCTGAGTTACATCCACGGCATCACAATAACCCTTGGCTGAAGGGCTCAGAAATCCCACTGTGTCAAAACGGGGGGCTCGGACCTCATTAACATTGGACACTTCCTTCTGGGCTCCTCCAGTTCCTGCCAGCTACTACCACAATCTCATTAATTTAGAAGCTGCTCACCTATAAACACCTTGATACATCAAATGTATGCTTTGAACTCCTTCTCATCTCTGCTCCCAAGAAATCCCTTGCCTGTGCACTCTTCCATTCCATCCAGTTATGCTGAATTCACCTTCCAGCCATGGCTGATGTACAAAGTTCTGAGAGAGTCTGGCAGTGCTGTATGGAAGAGATGGATCTGGGAGGTTCCCTCACGACGCTCTGCTTTGAAGTTCCTCTCTTTTAGGAGGAATTTAAAAGAGGCCTTGCATTTGCCTGACTATGAAAAGACCCTTTTCTTTAGTTCCAAAGAACCAAGAGACTGTGACTGTTTCCAGCACCTCCAAGTAGGGAAGGTTCCATCCCATTCATTGAAGGTTCTTTCAGGGTTCCATAGGGATGGTTCTCCCTTGTTAAATGCCCATAATCCAGTGGGATGCTCATTTATTTTCTTGGCTCTGCCCTCTTCTACTGATTTCAGCAGGGACAGAGAGGAAGCCGCTGCATGCAATGGTTGTCCCCACCTCAATTTCCAACCTGGAAATTGCAGAATGCATCCACAAATCATTACACAGTAATCTGCCGAATCCTCCATCTTCTGTTCCCCTGGAGCTTTCCCACTCAACTCTGCTACCACACATAACCTACAAAAAATTCTGTGTTCCCAGCCCTTTCTTCTGTTTTCCTCTCGACCAGGTGTGATTTTTAATGCACGTCAAGGTGTCATTGAGGCCAGGATGTCATTACTGCCCTAGAACAGTGCCTGAAGAATCTAAATTACCCACAGCAGACAAAGTTCAAGCCTGGCTGTCATCCAAGTAATTCACCTGGTTCAATGTGTACGTCAGAGACTGGAAAAAATATGCTGTAATTATTGTGTTATTAAAGCACAATGGTTTAATTTTATTTCTTTGTGGCACAAAATCTGCATCTGTGATTCACACCTATTGTGTAGGGAGTATGATTCCACTTAAACCAGTAGTTGGGATCTGGTCTACAAGGTTGTTCAAAAAGTCTAATAAAAATCTTACGCTCTTTAAGGATTAACATCCAAATCACAAAGAAATATTGTCAGGACACAGAAAAGAATAAACTCAGAGGTGGTTCCAGTGTTGACAAGAGCTGTACAAACTGAGATCTGAGCAATTAGAAGACACAATGAATACATAATTCATAGATATTTTGTACTCAAGAGTTTGCACACAAATAAAACATCTTATAAATCTTCACCAGCTTGCAGAAAGCTGCTGAGCTGTCTCTTATTCTTGGAGCAGCAAGTGGCTATAGTACAAAAGAGAAATCCATAGCTCTGATATGTCATCCCTCCAAAATGGGTAATTTAGGGTTATGGTTTCGGAATCAGCACATTCTTCAGCAAGTTTCTTCCAAGAATTTTTTTTTTTTTTGGTGGAAGGAATCAAGTAAATCCATGCCAGTACATTAAAAAGAACACTCTAAAATTCAGAGCAGTGAGCCACCATAAAATGACAATAATCTTTCTCTACATGCCTGTATTCCAGAGAATGGAAAGAAAAT
>WEIT01011777.1:338-14219 GCA_013389985.1 Dryoscopus gambensis
GACCCAAATCAAGAAAAGAATTGCGCACATGCAAAGGACTAATAACCTCATTTTAATAGGAAGCGGGGAATGGGAAGTGCTGGAAATAAGTATATGGTTAATATGTAACACTTTGTGAAATAAATAGAGGGCAGATAACCATGCAAGCTGCTGGCACGTCTCTAGGAAGTGACTCCTGTGCCGGTGTAATAAACATACCACTTTCCAACTTTAATTAGTTAGAGGGTTTTTTGTCTGTGAATACCAGTCTTTAATGACTCACTACAAGCTACAGACCAGACATAAAAATCAAGAACTTGTGCTTAGATTTTTGGGGCTTACCTTCTCCAGTGGGCAGTGCGTGCTGTCTCTGAGAAATGGTAGTAAGTTTGGTCGATCATATTCAGCATAAAGGCTGATCTGTTTCTCATGATATCGTTGGCCTTTATGGTGGTCTCTTTTGAAAAGCTTGTGCAAATACTAGGAATCAAAAAAGAATCAGAATTCAAACCTATTTATTCAATATTATTAATGGAATAATAGAAACTCCTGAGTTGGAAGGGAACCATATAAATAATCAAATTCCAACTCCTGGCCCGGCAGAGGACAGCCCCAGGAATCACACCATGTGCCTGAGAGCATTGTCCAAATGCTTCTTGAATTCAGATAGGCTTGATGCTGTGACCAGTCCCCTGGAGTGGGAGCCTGTTCCAGTGCCCAGCCATTCTAGTGGGCAAAGCTTTTCTTAACATCTAACCTAAACCTCCCCAGACACAGCCTCATGCTATTCCCTGGGGTCCTATCACTGGTCACCAGAGAAGTGCCCGCCCTGACGCTTCCCTTGTGAGGAAGGTGTAAATAGCTACGAGGACTCCCCTCAGTCTCCCCTTCTCCAGGCTGAACAAGCCAAGTGACCTCCGCTGCTCTTTGTATAGCTTCCCCTCTAGACCATTCACCATCTTCGCTGCCTTCCTCTGTATGCATCCCTTCTGTAAACTGACTCTCTGTTGCCTTTGCAAGGCTCTTGGGCTGTGAACTGCACTTTTCATAGATCTGCCTCCCATAATCAGATCTCTAACCCATCAATCACCTCTCCACCAGATGAATACCTGAGCCTTACCTTTAACCAGCGGCAAGTTAAACTTCCCTCCCTAATACAGCCCAAGCCCACAGTCATACATTATGTACTCCACTGACAGCATGTTCAAACCAAGGAGGAGCTTTTGGAACAGCAGTGTGGAGCCTTACAGTGATATTGTAATTCTGTACAAACAAGAACAATCCGACAGTGTATAGAAGAAGTGCAAGAAGTGCTTGTCCAGAAAGACAAGCAATTCACTTTCTCTATGGATCAGCAAAACATATTTTAGAGCTGCAACCACCAACCAACCCCATTTTCGGGTAGGGAAAAAGGAGGAATAAAAGCAAGAAGTAATTGACCAGAAAAGACAAGTGCCTACAAAGCAGTAAGGAGGAGTATGTTAATAAGCATGCAGTATGTTATCAAATTCTCACAGGTACGCATTTTAGGATCATTTGACGACTGTAAAGATGCTATGGCCATGCTAAAGGGCAAATTGGCAGAAGTAGCCACTTTGCCTCTGATGATTTATGACATTTCAGTGTCAGGTGCACTTTGACAAGATAAACGCACCTGTAAAAGAAAACGTCCAGCAAAGAGTTTATTCAGCTCAACTTGAAATCAACAGAATACAGGAATACTTACCATGTGCTGTAACTCAGGCCTGCTTTCTAATTCTTCGACAACTCTGTCAATCTGAAAGAAAACAAACCTGTGATAAACATCCCATTTACAAGACTGAAAGGACAGGCAATACAAGCTAGTATTGTACTGCCATGCCATGAATTTTTAATACTTACGGAAATTTTATCTTCATTTTCCAAAAGCATGTCTACTGCTTTCTACAACAGAGAAAGAGAACTCAAGTAGGAAACAGGTACACACATTTTCTCACACTCTATATAGTATTATGCTTATTCACTGATGGGTGTCAGATGGATATTGCAGACCTACTCTTTTCAGCAACAGAAATTCAGAGAGCAATTTACCTAACATCAGCAAACCCTGACAGCACAGCATTACAGTATTCTTCCAGAATATTTATCCTAAGTTTCCTCACTAATAGCAATAAATGCTGTGCATGTACACTGCAGGTGAAGTATGCCCACTGAATCATTGTCAGTCACAAAAAGCCACTGCCAAACGGTGCAGAAGTACTATTATTCCATTGCAAAAGGGAGTTGCAGAGTGATGTAAGAAACACACAATTCAACCTGCCTTACAGCTGGATTCCTCCAAACTACCTGCACATCAATACCATTAATCAAACAGACAAGACCACATAAGCCAAGAGGCCACCAGGATTCAGGTTCTGCTTCCTCTTTCAAGGGCAAACTTTTGCTTCACTTTCCAAAAATACCAAACCACAGATTCCTGATATGACTTATTCTATGGGATTAAAAAAATATATACTTTTTTTTCTCCATGTAGTTTAGGAAAGGCACACTAAAGATGATCACCTACAGAAGAGATGGCTCCATATTTTAGCTACAGTGCTTAAAAAACTATTGCACTGAAAAAAGAGTAGATCTACTTGGTTATCTTCCCAGCAATCATACCAAAACTCATTTGCTCGGGTTTTATAGCCAGCTGGAAAGAAAGAAGACAGAATTCAGCGCGGAATAAACACTTCCTGATTTTTGGAATTTAGGTTAATAACCTTGCAAACTTTCAGTAGCAGATTAATTGACTGTGGTGAAAGGAAAATGCCAAGTACATTTAATATATTCCTAAATAAATTCACTATCTCCTTTCTTTGACTTATTAATATCATTGTTTGATTCAAAATACAGAAACAATAACATGGTGAAATGATACTCTGTGTGAAATTATATTTAATGTAAGTGACAGAAGAATCACAACAATGACCTCGAATCTACCACTTTTCTCACTGAGAGTGACAAACGGAAAGGAAACAGAAACGGAAATACAAAGGAAAAAATAATCCTTGGGTCAATTATTTCGCAGTCTAGGCAAACCATCTTCCTTATCTCAGAATGTATCCAGATGCAGCAAACACACTCTCTGCCTTAACACTATCTTTAGCTTATTTATTTTTAATCTGTTAAAATATATCTAATGGAAAGTGAATATAAAATCATTAAGATCACCTCTGAATCAAAATCCATGAGCAGAACAATTTTGTCTCTGATAGAACTGAAGAGATTGTGCTTGTGGATCAGCTGGAAGACATCTTTGTGCCTCAGTGTTAGGTAGATTTCCAGGGCTCTGCCATAGCGCTGATCGTAAGTATACCTGATAAAAACAGCATTATAATACATGTAATGTTACATACCTAAGTGTAGGAAAATCACCTATGAGAGAAAATATAAACATACTCTAGTATGTAAAATAAGTTAGGATACTACTTGATTTTATAAATATCTAAATAGAGCTGTGATTCATTTTTGTTAAAGGGAAATAAACATCAGGCAACATTAATTTCACCTCCCTTTATATTGGCCTTCATTTGTGTTCTGACCTGTGGTTTTCTGCATTTTTACTTTCCATCTTCAACTCACAGGGGAAGACACACAAAATGCTAGCCTTTCAATTCTTGGAAACTAATTGGAACACTCTTCAGAGCGAAAAACATTGTTCTCTTAAAACTTTGGGGGATATTTTAACATAGTAATAGACAGTAATTCTACTTTCTTCAAAGAAGCACTATGAAAATAACACAGTCATCAGGCTGAGAAAATCAAAGAGCTTTATCCCTGCAGAAAGTGACCTAGAACCAGATCAGTTTTGGCACATTTTCCAGTCAGGTATTTCCAGCCATGCAGTTAACCTAAATACACTACTTCTTAAATAGTGGACAAAAACCCCCACCATTTTATTTTCCCATGGGTAATTTTGAAATGCACACTTCACAGAAGAGGTTTCTTCTGACGGCATGAAGAGGAATGCTAGCTATTTACTTTGGAAAGAGGAGTAGGAAATCCAATCTCATGCTTAACAATTTGCTTTCATACTCAATGTAAACTTTACAAGGAAGGGTAAAGAATTCCTAAGTTGTACAATCAGCAAAGTGGAGAGGAGAGAAAGCCAATACTCTGTAGACTACAGCAAAGGAGATTTCTGTTAAGAGAGCTAAGCAAACATGGATAAACTACAGTACCCTATTTTAAGTGTACTATTTGTAACAGGAAATTAAAACTGTACTCACAATTCTGCAAGTGTTCGTAGCAAAGTCCTGTTTTGTGGATCTTTCTTCAGGTGATCCACTACAGCTTGAACTATGATTGTGTTGTTGTACAGATCTCCAGGCCACTCTTTTATTAGGGTTGCAAACCCCTAAAAGTATAAGAGATTGTAACAGAAATAGAAAGAATAGCCTAAGGAGCACTTCAAAACATCAAAGCTTCAGCTAAGCCTCTGAGATGATACCTGCTGTGCTTAACCTTTAAGGAACTTTCTCGTGCCCACAGACATGTACAGTGCAGAACACAGACTTTTCCTTCTTAGGGCAATGTTATTAAGATTCATGAAGCTGAGTCTCTTTCAGGTGCTGTAGGCTTTGTGCATCACCTCAATCACTTACGCTACATTAAACAAACTAAAAATAACAGTCTAATAAATACTCAATCTCACAGTATTTGCATGCTCTGAAGAACATTCTATTTATTCTCTTAAAATTAAAATTCAACTTTTAAATATTTTCATTATTGTGGAATTGTCCACTGATAATCTGTTTGAATACATCTGAGAATTTGCTGTCAGAATTCTACATTGCTAAGGGTATTTGGCTGGCAATAACTACTGGACACATTGATGTGGACACATCAGGCTGCAGTACCTCATAGTCACTTTCCAAAAATTCATGCAGGACCATTTCGTAGATCAGAGGTTTCAAAACTGGATCTCGTCTTGGCAAGTAACGACTAATTGCCTATAGGAACAAAGAGAACAAAGTGTCAGATGGGGAATGACATCCTGGTATACCGACAGAAAAAAAATTGTTGTGAAACAAAAGAACAAAGCTATACGCAAAACATGGCCCCTGGTCATCTCTGGAAGCCTTATAAACTCATACTTGTAAGCAGCACCCTGAAATTATTTACTTTAGGATTATACACATTGGAATTGTATAACTCATTTGAGAGACAGCTGGCAAAATACTAGTTAGAATGGGAGAATCAGCCATTGTCCTTAAGAAACCAGTGGTCATCTAGAAAACAAAACCCATATAAGACCCCTCAAAAGAAGAATGTTTTCAAAATCCATTTTGTTAAGTCTTGGCCTCAAAAAAAGATATAATGATTCATTAGCTGAAAAATGTGTTGTAGTGGATTGACCCTGACTGGACACCAGGCACCCAACAAAGCCACTCTCACACTTCCCTCCACAGCCGGACAGAGGAGAAAAAATATAACAAAGGGTTCATGGGTTAAGAAAAGATCAGGAAGGGATCACTCCCCAGATACCATCACAGCAAAACAGACTCACATTTGAGATAGTAATTGAATTTATTACTAACCAAATCAGAGCAGGATAATAAGAAGTAAAATAAATCTCAAAAACACCTTCCCCCATCCATTCCCCCTCCCTGGGCTCTACCTCCTTCACTCCAGAAACACAGGGAGACAGGGAATGGGGGTTATGGTCAGTTCATCACACGTTGCTTCTCCCGCTGCTCAGGGAGAGGAGTCCTTCCCCCTCTCCAGAGTGGGGTCCCTCCCATCGGAGATAGTTCTCCACAAACTTCTTTAACATGAGTCCATCCCATGGGCAACAGTTTTCCACAAACTGCTGCAACGTGACTCACTCTTCCATGGGATGCAGTCCTTCAGGCACAGCCTGCTCTGGCGTGGGCTCCTACATGGGCTGCAGAGGGATCTCTGCATCCCCTTTGTCCTCCATGGGCTGCATCTGCAAGGGCACAGCTGCTTCACCATGGTCTTCACCATGGACTGCAGGGGAATCTCAGCTCTGGTGTCCAGAGCACCTCCTCCTCCTCCTCCTCCTCCACTGACCTTGGTGTCTGCAGAGTTGTTCCTCTCATATTCTCACTCAGTTCTTCTCCGGTCGCAATTACAACTGTGCAGTAACCTTTTTTCTTTCTTTTTAGATGTTATCACAAAGGTGTTCCTATCATCCCTGATTGGCTTGGCCTTGGCCAGCAGCAGGTCCATCCTGGAGCTGGCTGGAATTGGCTCTGATGGACATTGGGGAAGCTTCTGGCAGCTTCTCACAGAAGCCACTCCTGTAGCACCCCCACTACCAGAACCTGACCATGCAAGCACAATATATGTGTAATTTTGAATCAGGACTTACTTTGGGGTCACCACATTCTATGAAGGGCTATTTTTACATACCAAATTGAAAATTAATTTGAAAATATACTCTCCATGGAAAGGGTGAAGACATGTGATCTGTTACTGTATAGAAGGTTTTAAGGAATTGCATTCCAGCAGGCAGGAGATGAGAAGCTGCCACAATAAATCAGCTCATACTCTGGAATTTCAGTACAGCATCTAATTAGCACTACTATTCCATGCAACTAGAGGCCAAGATTATTTCCACCTGCCAAAATATATCCTACTGCTATCAGCTGTGTGGGGATTGAAGGGTTTGTAGCTGAGGGTCCAACACCAATGAAATTCCTCCAAACACTCAGAAGTGTTGCCTGTTGCCCGCTACTGTCACATGGTACAATAGCATTTTATTACTGAAGTTGCTTGAACAAAGCAGGAGAAAAAACATCTCGCTACATTTCAGACCTCTCCTCTCCCCTCCCTGTGCTGTTTAAGCTTGGCCAATTTTTGAAACGTAGTGCTGCCAACATCAGCTCCCACCAGCTGTCATGGAATTTATCAGTTAACTCAGGGCACAGTCTTGCCAGCTGTTCTGGGGAATCACATTCCTGACCCCTTCATAAAAAGTCTCTTCTGACCATAGAGAAAGCAAGCTGTACATTAGCTGGAGACGCAAAGGCAGAAGACAATTTCCAATGGCTGTTTTCACTCCCACTTTCTACCTTCCTGCTACCTCCTGGATGAACAACCTCCCCCAACAGACTGTTGCAACTCTTGGCTGCAGTTTGGCCTCACAGCGAGCTGTGGAGAGGTGCAGTTGCCTTGTTGTGTGTAAGCCAGGCTGCTTCATGAACGAAATTTCTCCTGCTCCATGTCCCATTGCTTTGAAGAAAAAACACAGCCACCTCCTGCAGTTTGACCACCATGCTCAGCAAAGACTAAGCATACAAGAAGCATGTAAGAAGCATACAAGTTATTTTTAAGCCTTGGCACAAAGGTGAACTAAGACCCATGCTGTAGGTTACAAATTCTTCCTATTTTATTTTTAAGCTACAGTTAGGGAGCAAGGTCAGACAAAAAAGCTTCTGAATCAGACTGCCTTTGTACCAGTTCTTGAACTATGCAGTTAAAGTAACCTTAAATAAGAAAAGCATACTATACACAGAAATATTTTCCTCCCTTGTTTCTTGTCAAGATCTGCTTTCAGACTTTCTACCAATAAATGTAAGGATGAGGTGTACACAAGAAAGCCCATATAAAAGTTGACATAAGATAGCCTAAACCATCTCACCAATAAGCCAGAACAACAATTACTTGTTCCTCAAAGGATATCTAAGAAATGAAAGAGCCTGTCAGGATAGTGCTGCTCTCTGCTATGCCCACAACAGTCAGGTGAAGTGTTTTAAATGTCTTCCAGTCGATTTTTTGTTTAAAGCACTGCTGCTGCTGGCTGATCATCCTGCACTACTGCTGAAAGTCACTGCTGTCACAGCAAACAGAATGGAGCGTATCCCTCATGCCACAACAGCCAGCACTCACAGAGTTTGAAACCTTCCTTTGAATCCATCCACCTTCCTCAGCTGTTTGAGCTGATTAGATTTTATATTGAAGTGACTTGAGCACAAGCACGTAACTCCCTCAAGCCACCACTGCTGGACGAGGGGAGGAACAGATCACTGCAAGGCTCTAGAATCTTGATACTACCACAATGAGGTTTGCTAGATGACATTCACTGAAGACATAAGAGACATCAAGATATCAAAATGCAACCTTTGGTAGCCAAACAGGACCACTTAGTACAGAACACTCAAAAACCCCCTAAAATCACATGCAAACAAACAACACTCACCCCACAGACTTTGACACTGGGATATGACAATTCCTCTGTGCAGGAAGGAAATTTTAAGCGTTTAGTTTACTGTCACCTTAGTTATTGGCAAATCACACTAGATTTGAAACATCAAATTTCAGACAACAACTTACATGCAGTGCAAATTCTCCCAAGAAAATTCTGTTTTGAAATAAACTCTGTTTCCACATCTCAAATAGTCTCATCAGGGCTTAAAGCCATTATAGCCCAGTTACAATATGGTGTTTAATATCTGCTAGTCACGTAAGTAGGAAAAATTCCACACAAGTGATTCCAAGCATTACAAGGACCCCTTCATTTAGATCTGGCTTAATTTAGCTCATCCTTTATGATACTCAGACATCTTTAGAAATCTGGGAAAAGTTATATGCGATTGAAATAGTGAAATACGGCAGGCATTTTCTAGAACTGCATCTTGAAGCTGAATAATGTAATGGACTGCATCTCATGTTCTTCTGAGAATTCCTGGGCCTGGGCTCTAAGAAGAAAAAAGATATTCTAAAGGCTGAAAACAGCCAACTGTTTAGAAAGGCGGTAATTGAGCAGGGATGTTTTTGCAACAAACCTGCAAATATTTTTATATTTCACTGTCTGCTGGATGACATAAGTGGAGACAAGACAAACATACCTTCCAGACATTTGCAGCTAAAAACCAAAATGAACCCCAAAGGACTAAGAAGCAGTGTACCAAAAATTCACCTGTACCTACATTCAGGTCCTTTATTGGACTGAAATAAAGAAACAGAAACATAGGTTTTCATCTTCCAAAGTAGTAAAGAATGAACCAAACCACAAAGAAGCCATACTAAAGGCAAGGCTCTTTTTGCACTGGAGTGGCTCTAAAACAGAACTTTCTGAATGAACATTTCTGAAATTCGTAATGCTGAAACACTTTTGGTCTTTGAACAGAATTAAATAGCTCAAAACCAGCAAGGGACTGCATACTGTGAGATCTTAATAATATCTCTTTTTTGGCTCATTGAGTTTGAATAGGAAGACATAGAATTCAGAAGTAAATGAACATATGTTACCAAAGGAAGTGAGCATAATGTTTTCAATTGGTTTAGCAGTGACAGTACTATGGCTTTATGTCCTGGGCAATTTATTAACTGACAATCTCACATTAAACGTGTACTGTTGCAGTAGCTGGTTTGCAACTAGGGAAAACACAAGACAGCGCAGACTGCTGCTCTTTCTTACCACCATTTCTAGCACACAGCATAGGTCTTTACTGTTGCTTTTCAATTCTTTGACACTTAAAGTTGCAAGGCGTGGTGATGCATTTTCCTTTGAATGGTTTGTTCTGTTTCCCCCTTCCAAAATGTATGGTATATTCCTAAATTGTAATCCTGCGTATGATCCCTCCCCTATGAGCCTTTCATTGGCTCAACGCCTGTACCCGCGGGCTCTTTGAAACTGTGAAAAGTGAGTNAGACTTCACCATCAGGAGGCGATGCTGTGTTTCTCCTACTGCCTGCTGCTGCCTGCTGACACACAGCCCAGAGACACACCGAGAGCTCCGGTAAGCCCGCCGCGCCCCTTCTTTCAACGGACCACAGGAGACTGTGTTGCCCCTGAGCCCCCTGCCGTTGCTAGCCGGCACAGGGAATAGGCAGGGGGTCGCAGCAACAGCAAGGCACCTGGATTTGCCAGAATGACTGGCACCCACAAAGTCTATTTTCCTTAAGAGTTGGGGTAGGATTTTTAGGACATACTGGAAATGAATGAGAAGTAAATGGGAAAAATGTATTTAACTGTGAGCATCTTTGCAAGTAAAAGCCTTGGGAGTGGGTCTTTTATGTGGAGACTGACAACAAGTAAAATATGTAGCACTATGCCTCCAATCTTGTTTTAAGACATCAATTGGAAAGACAACTGTCTAGAAAAAACCAGAGATCTGGGGCAGCAATACCAGAATAGGGCCATTGAATGTGATGCTTTAGATACTTAGTCAAAACAAACAGTAAGTACAGCATATTAATTACTTGAGTGCAGACACAGAAATTAACTTACTTTAAGCTGACCTATTTCTTTAAACTTGTAAACTTCAAATTCCCAGAGTTCTGTGTTTTTGCCAAGGATTTTCTGGCACTTTCTGGAAGGAAAATGAAAGACATGAGAACAAAAGTAGGTCCAGAAAGTCATACACATGTGACAGCATTACTACAAGGATTCCTTTCTTCTTTTCCCTATCGTGACACTTGCAAAAGTGACTTATTTTGGCAACCATCACTTTGAGAATGCCAGCTTCTCCTCCTTTCAAAACTTATAATTTTGTTGCATCCAAGAGGACTAACTGCTTATTATGCATTCACCCTTAGTGATTAGGGCCATATTTGCTTTCAGAGAATCATAAAATGGTTTGGATTGGAAGGGAGCTTAAACATCATCTAGTTGAAACCCATACACCATGGGCAGAGATGCCATCCTCTCCATCAGCTTTATGAGTGAAGTTTTTAAATCTCAGCTGACAAAAATTGAACACTTAAAAAGATAAGCTTACACTTGCACATACATGAAAACGAAAACCTTGGGTAATTTCTGATCCTTACTTTAGATTCCCATTTTTGACATTTTTGTTTATACCCATGCAAACCTAAATTATTTTCTGATGGTCTTACGTGCAATGACACACTCATAAATTTAGTTTATCAAAATCCAAAGAGAACCTTAGTTTTTAAAATCTAGTGTGACTTTGAAAAATCAAGACTTACCTTCAAAAATATATGTCTCAATTCCAGTAAAAGGTTACAGTAACTTTTAGGTCACTACAGGCAAAAAAATATACAGCACTGCAATACATCTCTATGTTTTGAAACTTCAGAAAGTCCAGAACACACAGAAAATCAACATCCACAAATACTTCAGAATCAATAATTTGTTTTTGCTTTTCCCCCCCACACAGACACACTTTAGCCAGCAAAGAAGATCTTTAATATTAGGTTACCGAGCAGCCAGGTCATACTCTCCTTTCTCCACTAGGTGATTTATATAGGCTAAGCCAATGTCCTAGAGGGAATAAAAATAGAGAATTAGTTATAAAAGTTTGGAAGTGAACTACACGACTACTGCAAGAACTACCGTAACAGCAGCACATACAGCTGGAAAATCAAGGCTCTAAGTGTATCCTCTGATTCTCCTTAACAAGTAGGGCCCATAGAACAGTCAACACAAAATACTTGCATAGACTGCTCACAGGTGCTCTTTTAAATAATTCTCATAACCTCACTGATGCTGAGAAGACTACCACCTCTAATTATTAAGGATTGTTTGAAATGCATAACTGATCTTGGAGTGCTGGAATTGGTTCAAAAAGAAAACCACCACTCATTGCATAAGATATGTTCCTTGTCAACACAAAGTTTGCAGAGGAGGGCAAAAAGTCGGTTGAGAATATAAACCCTAGTGCTGCTCAATAAAGTGCAGGAATTACTGAGAACTTAGCAAGATTATTAGTTGCTATTACATACTAAATTTCCATTCTCAAAGTTCATCACATGGGTCAGTTGTAAAATGTTTTTGGTAAGCATTTAATACATATTAGAATCTTTGCGTGAGCCTCCTGCTGTAATCTCAACACTCATGTCCATTTTGACACAACCCAGTATACTCACTGCATAACTTAAGAATCACATCACTAAAAAAAGCACATTGTTTCTAGAAAGAAAAAAAAGGAAAATAGAAAAAACAAAGCTGTACAATGAAAAAGAAGTCCTTGTTTCTTACAAAACGTAAACGTTTGCATCTTCTGAGGCACAACATTTCTTTGATCAATATCAAGGACAGTACTGACCATAGTAGAATATGAACAGGGGTATGCAACAACTTCAACTGGTCAATCTACTAGAAAGTTAGAAAAAAACCGCACATATATAAGATTTTAGGATTTCATTACCCTATAGGAACCACCTCTGTATTTTCAACTTCACTGTTCTCAAGAAAGAGGCTGAGAGAAATCGTCATTCTCCTGTGTACCAGCTTCCCAGTAAGCAGAGAAGATGTACAAGGAAAGGAGACGTAGATCTGGTTGTTTAGGACTTCTGTGCTCTGCTCAAGAGGTGCAGAGCAGCAGTGATAATTAGTGACATCTAAAAAAATCTCCAAGGCTACCAGACTTGTCAGGTATCCTGAGTGTGGTGTCACTAGGCAGTGAGAGCATGAGTTGTTTTAAATCAGTGTACCACTAATCCTCCACTTAGGGCTTGGTGTCAGCATTTTGTTTCCTCAACACATTCTGTTGGCTTTTGCTTTACAGACCAAACTCTCAAAAACTGCTTGTAGTTCACTGAATTTAACCATTTATTGCAGAGCAAATTTCTGCAAACCAAAAGAAAAGCTGTGTTGTTGTGTTTTGTTTAGGTTGTTTTTTGTTTGCTTGGGTTTGTTTTCTTTTCTTTCTCCTAATGCATTGCCAGGACCTCCTTTAACAATTCTTTATATCCTTTGCAAGGGTCACAGAGCAGCCTTGTTAAGTGCAAACTCTGTGATTTAAATCCTGATTCAAATTCTGGACTACACAAGAATAAAAGTTTTTTAAGACATACTGATATACAGAGTGCTTATTACATCAGTAATCTGGACAAAAAATTAAACACATCTTTGAACATTTTGTACAAATTTCAGTTTAAAGCAGCAGCAGCATTAGTGAATTTAGACAAAAGCAAACAAACGAAAGCTAAAATTAGTGATGCTTTTGTGTCTATTACACCATTCACCCTTTTGTTTTAAACATCGATACCCTTTGTTGCTCT
The DNA here is from genome assembly GCA_013389985.1 of Dryoscopus gambensis. NCBI lineage: Eukaryota > Metazoa > Chordata > Aves > Passeriformes > Malaconotidae > Dryoscopus > Dryoscopus gambensis. The sequence continues at coordinate 13,278 of WEIT01011777.1, forward strand.
ATGAAAGGGACTATAAACATGGGAAATAACTATATGTGAGAAAAAGAGCATCTCTTAAACTCTTTACAAAATCCTGTCACATGTACAAGGTATAAGTTAAGGAAAAATTTGTCACTCCTGCCTGCAATCTCTAAATGTGCAGTACTATTGTATTGTGTGCGTTACTTCAAACAACAGTAAATTTAATACAAAAGTAAAAGCAAACAAAAACCCCCATCAGCAATCAGAGAAATGGAATTATCTTCCTTTCAGTGTCAATAGCACCTTCATAAAATGCAGATCCTTTCATGTTTCACAGACTAACACTCCTGTTCTGCAGCTGAAACCAAGAAATCGGATGCTAGTTGGAGTACGCCTAACAGTTATTGCCTGGTGTTATTAAAAAAAAGGGAACTTATTTCTTGCATCTTACAGCATTCTAAAAGAAAGAAGATATTTTGTTTTGAACAGAAGTTTTGAGTCTTACCAAAATCTTGTGCTTTTTTATTGTTTTCTGACTGATCTCAGCTGCCATCAAAGCTTCCTATATTCAAAAAGGAGAAAACAGAGATACTAGTCAAATATACAAACTTTCAATGCAGAAGCCTCTAGAACTGTATAAATCAACTGTTTTTCAGAGTAGGGTGTTTGAATCACTAGAATTTTTAATGCCATGGTTGGATGAACAGCTTTGAATTCATACTCAAACAAAAGCAGCCAAGCAAAGAGAAAACCACTTTTGTTTCCATCTGGGTTCACTCCACATTATTATATTAGGATCAAATCACAAGATTACAACAAACCACACAATGCAATCAGATTCAATCATTTTCAAATGAGACCACTTCACTCTCAAAACCTATGAAAAAAATCAACAGCAAAGGGGGCAAATGGGGGAAGGCTACCTTCCAGTTCCCCAGCCCAAATGTCTTCTCCAGTCAGAATGATTTATATTTAAGTGTC
>WEIT01011778.1:396-25217 GCA_013389985.1 Dryoscopus gambensis
GACTAGCAAAATACTTTGCCCATGTAAATTAAAATTAGCTAGTGCAATAAAATACATTCTTAGGAGAAAATCTGAAGTGCCCAAATTTGAAGTGGATTAGAGCGAGACTCGTTTCAGTAGGTAGGAAATAACTTTCTTCAAGCTGTCTAGTGTGCATATTGGTGTTCTCATGACACGCGGTTAGAACAAAGAGAAAGCCACTCTGTAAGTAAGTCTCCATCATTTTTTGACTCACATTTTTTCTTCAAAGAAATAGCCTTGTGTTCTACTTGTTCTGTTGTATAATACCATTTTGTTATCTGCAACATAACTGAAAGCGTGACTTTGTGAAACATTTCACAACAAAATGCTGTATGAAAAATTGTGTTATAGAGGATTGGTAGAGGACAACTCGCCCACATCCCCAAAATCAGCCAGGAATGATTTCAAACTCTTGAGGGCTAGACATATTAAGAAAGAAGGGGAATCTATATGAACGAAGTGGTGGTCCTTCTCACTGGTTAGATTTTTGTTTTGTAAGATGAAATGGCCATAAGCAGAGCATGTAGCAAGAGAAAGAAAAGATGAGAAAATATCCTTAATCTGTAGAGGAGGACCAAAGAGAAAAAAACAGAGGCAGATTTTCCCTTGGGTTAATGCCCTTTTACCCTGCCCTGTAGGTGTAAGGAATCACTTAGGCTACAACATGCTATGCATGAGTTGTAAGCTGTCTTAATATTGGCTGTCTGACAAGGAGTCTCACTGTGGGCAGGAATTAGGCCCATGTAATGAAAAGACAAAGTATAGGAGTGTAGCAAATCTCACTCTGGAGTTACACTCAGCAGGGGAGTTGTTTTGAGCTTTCTCTTAAATGATAGAGAAGATACAAAGAATGACACAGGAGCTGAGAAAATCTCTGATACCAAAAGTAAGAGCACTGCTTAAAGGCAGCATTTTCTGAGCAGTAAAAAGATATTAGGTGGTGCCAAGGTGTAAATCCGTACTGACACAGGAACTGCAAGAGAGATTTGCATGAGCCAGGGAAGGGGTTGGTCCATGCACAGGCCACTCAGGCATACCTGAACCTCTTAGGTAAAGATTTTCGCATCCTTATAGAAATGCACCGAGACAATGTCACAGTAATCGTGAGAGAAGGTGCTGCAGATACTTGAATGCATCAGTGTTGTAGAGATTAACTCTATTCCAGCTGAAACCAGGACGCTCAAGCAGGGAAAAATCTCAGCAACGGTAAGATCCAAATCTTTGGATGTCAAGATGGAAAGTAATGCAAGTGATGGGAAGTGATGCATTTTATGTTTCACAATTAGAAATCACAGCTTAATAAGCAGAGCAAAGTTTAAAGCTATTAATTCCAGAAATTTTTAGTAGTGTTGTTCATATTTATCCAGGGATGTGACTGCAGTCTAAAAATTGACCAGCATCAGGGAACTTAGGATTGCGAAAAACAGAAGGTTCAAACAGGCCAGTAAGTCAGAGAAAAAAATTGAGGGAGAGGAACTGGGACTAACACTGACAATAGTGTGATCACATTAAAAAGAACAGAAAGCCCCAGGGTACCTCTGGCCCTATCTGAGTACAATAGTGCTGCTCACAGCAATGTCAAATTGAGCTGCGTTCAGCCCCATGGGATCAAGGCTAGCGAGAGTTAAGATCACTTAAACTTTTACAAGCAGAAAGTGTGCTTCTCAATTCAGTCCTGATGATAATCCCTGGAGCTGGCAATGTCCATGGGAATGATTCAGCAAGGCAGCATGGAAGTGATGCCGTGAGAGATAGCCATAATGTACCTCAGAGTCATTTCTCATTGCCTTAGCTGACTCACTTCCTGTGGATTCAGATTTTAACATTTCTTGGCATATCGGCATAGTCTGTGAGATAATTACAATTGCATTAAATGACTGAAAGTAATCATGGTTAAAGGCTGCCACTGGCAATGTTACTGGGTTGTGAGGAAAGTAGCATGTGTATTTCAAAGGATTTGGTCTTCTTCATTTCAATTTGAAGCTAGTGTCCACATCTTGAATGCGTGAAGAGTTGCAGTATGGTGGCTTCACCCTAACAGGAAGAAGGGATTCCCAAGGAAAGGAACAGATGCGCTTTCCTGGGCTGAAATTGTTGAAAACTACAGCTGCTGCTGCATTCAGCTGTCTTTGGTGCTCACCAAGCATCTGCAAACCTACAGGAACAAAAATGCTATACAAATCTTGGTAAGTCCTTCATGCAGCTGGAAAAGAATGTGAAACAGACAAGTATTGCCAAGAATATTCCAGCAAGTCATCAATAATGAAGAAATTCAGAATTAGAGGGTAAAGAATTAGATTCATGTGTTGGCCTTGGGCATAAAAGTACTCAGTGAAGGCACTACCACCTTTATTTTGTTGTCCTGAGAGCAAGAGATCTGTAGGTAACCATTTTCTTTTATATGTATGTTGCATTTTAGATAAAAGCTGAGAAACAGAGAGTTCTTATAATCTAGAACCCCAGTTTTTTCCAGTGGCAGAGAAAACAATCTTGCTTTCACATATCCATGGTGATGACAGGATTAAAGTATTTCAGAGCCTTAATATGACCTCTCCATTGCAGTAACAGGAGCAGGAGAGAAAGAGCTTTGCTTCTGGGAAATGTCAGCATCTTCTCTGGTCTGTGCTGAAGTATAGCACCTAGNTTCAAGTCAGATTTTGCTGGAAGTGTGATGAAGAGGAACCAAAGAAGCATTTGTTCTAGCCAAAAAACCAGCATCGTTGTCATTAAGCACAGGCTCATTTCTCACATGTACTAAGAGACATGGGATGTGTGTCATGTAGAGAAGAAGATAATATGGGAAAATACTGTTCCTTTATCCCTCTGTTGGTCCAAAGCTGGTTTGGTTACCAATATGGCCAGTCTCTTCCAAAAGCAGAACAGTGATAAGCTGCATCCGTTCCTCTCCAGAGCAGGAAATTTTAATACACTTACAAATTTTTTATATCATATTTAACTTTTAGAGTAGAAAGAGAAATGTACTGAGTTTGCCTGTGGCCTTGACAGTGTCAGGGGTGTTTTGTGTACTGCAAGGCCTCACACTGACAGTGAAATAGTCTTCATTTTTACCCACATGTATACTTAATACATCAAATGTATATTTTAGTTAATCTATGTATCATTTATGCACCATATGGTTACAAATACGTACAAAAATAGGTGGCAGGTACTTCATACTTGTGAAAGTGGCAATCAGTACACAAAGCTGTGTGGTGACTCTCACCCCAGGTAGAGTAGTCCATGGGCAGAGAGGCACCTCTCCCCTGAGCTATGTGGAGCAAGCTGGAGTCTGGCGCTCCAAACATCATCTGAGAGAGACGTCTCCTCTTGTTGGATTTTAGTTGTGGTGGTGTCAATATGCAGCAAAAGGAAAGGCAACAGCTTAAATCTCAGATGGCTCTAGTGAATCTATAGGGTGATCTGAATGTGCTTACCTCATTTAGTTTTGAGGAGAGGTAGGATTAGTGTTTCAAACCTGTATCTGGTCTAAGTCTGGGCCCTGATGATTTCTCCCTTAAGAAAGCTGGCTGATAGTCCTGTAAAATGTTTTGTGGACACATTTCACACACAAAGGAAAAGTTAGGGAGTCTGCATCACTTCAGTCTTTAACTTCAACCCAAAAGACTTTGATAATTAATGGAGCTGGACTGAATTAATTTCATTAGCTTTTATTCCCTTGCTAGTTACAGTAAAACTTTCTCTTTGAGTACGTGAAAAAGGAACTCCTCTGTTATTTCATGTTTCTTCATAAATATATAAAACTAGCCAGAAGATTTCTCTATTCTCTTCATTCCTTCAACTGACTCAAAATAAAAAATATTGCGCTTTGAAAAGATCTCTAATATTTTGTAACATAAGCGAATAAGTACTGAGGATAAAAAAAGTACATGCTACAATTATGTCAGATAAAGCAGAGACAGACGACCACAATGAGAACCGTGCACATTTAACCTCCCACTCACCAGACACATAGGGTCAAAATGTGAGACAAAAGTGAGGCTAGTACAAACAGGATGAAACATTTAGAGAAGTGAACGAAAGTGTTTCCCACATAAACTTCTTACAGGAAGGTAAGGCAGAAGAATGCATTTCTAAACAGCTCCTGTAAAAGGAGCTTAGAAAGCGAAGATGACTGCTCAAATCCACCTCTGCTGCCTCCAAGAGACAACATCAGCTGTGGCCTGAAGCTGGGAAGTCTCCCATGACCTGATGGTTCTTGATCTCTACCCTAATTGTTTCTTCACAGCAGCTAGGTGGATCTATGATGTCTTCTCTGCCTGAAGTCAGTTGTGTGGTGGATGTCGTCACACAGAGAGGTCAGACAAAATGGCACAGAGGACGCCACCCCTGAATCCCTCTTCCTGGCCGTGGTACAACTGAGGCACACCCTGAGGTGCACAATCTCACTTTCTCCAGAAAGCATGAGCGAATGAACATGCACTGTTAAAACAGCTATTTTCTTAATTGTGAAATCTATAGATATGAACAGAGAGGCTAAGAAAAATCAGTGTGGAATAGTGAGTGTTAGATAAGGAGGAGGAAGTGCAAATGTAAAGCATATTTGACCCAACCGGGGGGCTGCAGGCAATTATGGAAGATCTTAAAGGAGGGGAGAAAATGTGGAAGGTGCTCTGTTGACACTAGCTCAGAGGTCACCTGTGACCTCTGGGTTTGGGACAGCAAAGTTATCAGTACTATAAAGCTTCTTAAATTTCACTGGTGAAAGCAAATGCAAGGGGTGCTGGGGGAATTAAGGATGGAGCCAAGAGTCCACAACAAGGGCTGTGAGTCACAAGGGAGTTCTGTTTGTTTTCCAGAAGAGATAAAAGCATCGTCCACTTATCTGAATAAACACAACAATGCACCAGTTATTCCTGAGGAACTCATAATACACGTATTAATGACTCTAGAGTAAAATAATGGAATCCTAGTTCCAGCATGCATATTTTCCAATGTAAAAGCCTGCTTTTTAATGTCTAAAATCCTAACTTACAAAATAGCCTTTAAATAAAGACTGAATAATTGGTAAAGAGCTCACTGTTGAATTTTGAAACAAAGCAATAAAACATATCTAGGCCTGTGGACTTTTTCCTCCTAGACTTTAAGAAAAGTTAAAATCTCTAATAAAGAGACTGAATAAAATAAAAATGAACATCACAGAATGGCTGCTGTAGGAAGGTGTCTCTGGAGATCATCCAGCCCAACACCCCTGCCAAAATAGATTCACCTGGAGCAGGTTGCACGCAATCTCATACAGGCAGCTTTTGAATGTCTCCAGATAAGGAGACCCCACAACCTCCAGATAGCCTGTTCCAGTGCTCTGTCACCCTCAGAGGAACAGAGGTTTTTCTCATACTAAGACAGAACTTCCTACATTTTAGTTTTGGCCTGTTCGCCCTTGTCCTAGCCCTGGGCACCACTGAAGAGTCTGACTATTAGGATAAGTATTTGTACGGATTGATAAGATCCCCTCTCAGTCTTCTTTCTCCAGGCTAAACAGGACCAGCTCCCTCAGCCTGTCTTCATGAGAGAGATGTTCCAGCCCCCTAACCATCTTTGTAACTCTCTGCTAGACCCTCCCCAGTAGTTCCTTGTCTTTCTTGTGCTGGGGAGTCCAGAGCTGGACACAGTACTCCAGATGCAGCCTGCATGCCACACCAATGTGATGGGACTTGAGCCCTCACCCAGCACAGACCACCTGCTCTAAGCTCTGTCCCATGCCTTCCAGGTCCATCTGTTCACCTGCACCCCAAGAGAGTCGGATATGTTGTTGCTCTGCTATGTTACTCAAACGGAACTGATAGCCTTAGAGTAGTTTACTTCAGATATTCTATTTTTTATTTATAAGAGATGGTTTTTGTAGTGAGTCTTTCCTACTTTGCTGGCACATTTACCCTTCACATTGCTTAAGAATTTAGGAAATGCTTGAAGGTCTTTCTGATTGCAGGTGGCAATCCTGGTCAATGCCATGGGTCACTGTCCCTGCCAGGGGGGTGCAGGCAATTATGGTACTTGCACCTTAGTTAAGGTATGGCATTCCCAGCCTGAAAAAACTTTAGAAATGCTGGAGAAGTTCATGCAAACCTTCCAGAAAATTATGCCAGATTTTAGAGCATGTGTGGGATGTCTGAATAGACCCAGAGGAGAACAACCACTCTTATTTTGCCTTGTGCTGCACAATCCCCCACCAAGATCGTTCTAATATGAAGGAGCAGCAAACCTGTATTTCTGTCAAAGCACGAGCAAAGTATATGGTCCCTTGCTGCTCAAAATACATCAAACTGCTGCTCACTGCCACTGCCTCCACGCTAGCACAGCACTTGCCTCTCGGCTTCTATCAGCAAGATCAGGTCACCCATGTAAGCAGAAGTCACGGGGATGTGAAACACAAGCAGTGCTGCACCAGGCACCTCCCAGACCTCCCATCTCCATTTGTGGGGTACACTTAACAACCAGCAGCCAGGAAAACCAAACAACAGGTGCTGCAGGGTGAGTTATATATTCCAGGACAAAAATAACCTCCCAAAGCAAAGGTGGCCCAGATGGCCACCCTAACCAATTAGAATCTTCTAATCTTCTGTAGAAACTGAGCTTCTGCTGTTTGGCTTTCGCGGGTTCAGTGGCCTGTGCTCTTCCTGCGATGCAACCTCAAGATGTTTATAAGAATAGGTGTTACTGTGGTATTGTTATAAATATAAGAAGATATTTTTCAAGATCACCTTCTACACCAGAACCAGCAAGGCAAGGCAGTGACTGGCAAGGCATGTGTAGCAGGTGTCAAAAATACTGCAACATGTGTGGTCTTTCCCAAATTGAAGCCATATGATGTTTCCTGAGAGGCTTTCAGGGTTGCAGAGCCTTGTGGATGCCCTTTCTGTAATGTCGCATGTTGCCAGCATTTGTAGAGCAGCTTGCAACCATGGAAGTGGAGGGATGGTGTAGCTGCCTCAAACCCACCAGCAATTCTTCATTCTGCCACTCATAATTTGCTGTGAGGCTAACTAATAACTGCACAGAAGTGACAGCATTATAATGACCATGGCAGCAAGTCCCACTGAAAAAAAAGCTCGATTTTTACTTCAGAGAGCTTTAAGTCAGCTTCCAGATGGGGCTCAATGTAGGCAGCAACCTGAAGGTGATTCAAGCACAGTCAATAAAATGGGTAGATTAAGGGAAAGCAAGTCCCAGTGGAGAAGGAGAGAAGAATAGAAAACACTAGCCTGTTCCTCATCATTCCTAAATTAATTCAGTTGGCAATGTAGACTAAGATTTCCCCTATTTTTTTTCTCTGCTATTCTGACCCTGGTCAAGGCTCCAGGTTGTCCAAAGGTTCCCTTGTCCCTGCACAGAGCAGTGACACCCACCACAGAGACTTGCTCTGCTCACAGGGAGCTTCAGACACTAATGTTCACCCACAGAAGGTTAAAGCAGGCTCCACGGAATCCAATTTACCCTTCGTGCAGGTGCAGCAGGGCTGGGTAAGCAACCAGCTGATCGTGGACTGAGCTGGTGGCTGGGCTGTCAGGCCTCTTCCCATGCTGCTGCATCAGCCCGTTGCATACTGGAGAGTCCTTGCTAACTGTAGAAACTGAACCTTAATAAATTTTCCTCTCTTTTGTAAATTTATTCTGATCACAGATTTGCCTGCTGGGGTTCTGCCTGACCTGGCCAAACAAAAGCTGTCTGTTACCAGATCCCCACCCACACCAGTTTGGTGTGGCAATCTCTGGGAGCAGTTAAAACCAAATTAATTATTTCTTTGTTGCTGTGGCTGACAACCATAGCCATTTTTTATTTCCTAGCAGTGACAGAATTTGTGTTTGTTTTTTTTTTTTCCTTTTTCCTGTTTAAAAAACTTTGGTCTCTTTATATAAGATTTCACTAAATGCAATAAAATCCACATAAGACAATACGACTAACCCTGGGATGCTTTTCTCCACATCTCAACATTTAGTAGAAATGTAAATTGGGTATCTGATAGACATGACAGTAGGATTAGATTCTTATTTCCTGTGTTTCGGTTAATCAGGATACATAGATTGTATAGTTGGCTACAAAAAGTGACGATTTAGCAGCCTGAAAATGCCTCTCTCTCAGCAGCCTGAGGAAGGTGGCCTTGCTCAGTTTGTACTCCTCTCCTCAAAAAATGAGTGAAGATCCAAAGATAGGGCACAAGGCCAGCTCTCTGGAGTGCTGTCTTAAGCCTTTGCTGCTCCAGCTAATGTTTTAGCATGATTGTATCAAGGAAACCAGATAGAGAAAACTCTTTTGTTCTCCCTGCCAGCTCTCAGTTAACCTCTGAGCCCTTTGGATTAGCAATGTAGTGACGATGTATGCCTTGTACATTTTTTGCTGACTTCCAAGTTGCTCTGAAATGCTTCTTTCTGGGAAAGAGAGCAGTAAGGACTGACTTTAGGGGAATCGCAGTTTGATGGATGTGGGAGGTTTACATGTTTGGAAAGAAATGTCCTAATTTTCTTCTGATTGCTTTCTGTATACATGCCCAGAGATGTGGCTATGGGCCCACTTAGAGCTAATGAATAAATACATTTGAGTTTTTGGGTGTTTTTAAGGCAAATTTAACTTACTCAAACATCCACTGCAGAGTCGTAGCACCAAGAGGTTTGTTAGACGCACTTTTTATAGCAAAAGCAACATGGAAGAGCTGAGGTTTTCCCTCTTCATTACCAGCTCCGAGTCCTGTCCCTGATATTCATCTTAGATTCAGAGCAGAGTGTCAGCATTAACAAACCAGCTGCCAGGAGCCCATCAGTGGCTCTGCCTGGCATCTTTTCCTTGTTTTCCTCCTGGGCCTCTCCAGCTGCCCTCTGAGCGATGCTCACTCACCGGCGGACACCAGCCCTGGTCTCCCCTCTCCCCCTGCCCTGAAGGACAATGTCCCGAGGTATGACACCCTGCCCTCTTCTGTCTTCATCAGAGAACCCAGGGAGCAATTAAAATGCTATTATAAATCATAGTTATTGGCCAAGTGACTCATCTTACAGCACTGAGAAGGAATCTCCAATCTCATGAGAGCTAGGCGTCTCTTACAGAGAGGGCTGGGGTGTTGATGAGCCTTTATGGTATCCTTATCTTGCATTTCCAACAGCAAAATCCAACCTGTGTTTTAGTCGTGCTGTTTATATATATCTAATCAAAGTGGGTCAGGAAACGTGAAAGACAGCACCAGGGCTGCCTGAGAAACATAATATTTGTCAGAGAGCATTAACTCAGCCTCCCTCGTTCAGGGAATGATAGATGAAGTGTGTCTGAAACTCTGTTTAGATAATGTGAAGTAATGCACTGGTGGTTACATTCATCCTAAGCAAATCATTTTCACTCACTTGAGCTGCCTTACAGAATTTTCCAATAACACTTTAAGAAGCCTTAAACAAAATGAAGTCCTCACGGGTCACTCACGTGGGAGTTCCTCCTGGAGCCCACTTACACACAGACAGGTTCAGAGGGTTCTACACCTAAAATAGAAGTGGGTCTCAGGCTAAAGCCTATGTCAGCGTTGGGACGCAAAGTTTGAGAGGTGCCAGGGCTGGTGTCCATGTCCACTGTGCAGTATTTAATCTGGTTCAAGCAACAGAAAGCCTGACATTAAAGAAGCCACAGCAGGTCTTTATGAAAGGATAGGGTGACCTTCATGAAGGCTCTGAAAATTTTCTGAATCCCCGTGGTCACCCATGTCAGGGCAGTTACTGTCTATCTGCTGGGAGCTGTTCCTCCCCTGAATGGCATCATCCTCAGGTAATGTTCAGTGTGGGGCATTTCCTGGGCCCCTCTATTCCGGGACCATGCCTTCATGTGGCCCTGCCAGTCCTCCAGCTCCATGAGTTCTTGGGGAAGAGGAGCAAGCCAACATGATGAGCCTTTTCTTCCCCAGGCATGCTCAGATCAGTAGTAGCACAGGCAGCCCATGCCAGGTCACACACCAGCAAAACGGGCTCTGAAAGGGCCAGAGCCAGCCTCCAGACCCATTCCTGCTGCTCCACAAGAGTAAGTGAAAGGGCTGCTCTAAAACTCAGCACATTTCTTACTGAAGCCCAGGGAATCTTACTAGAGATAATTACGGCTTGCTCAATTTAATAATTACCCAGGGATATATTTCATTTTTGCTCAGTGCCAGTTCTAAGATGAAGTGAATACACTTGCTTAAGTTTAATATTTTTTAGGGAGGAGTGCTATAATTTTCAGGGGAGGTATGCAATTAGATGAAGCCTAACAATGTTTCTTCTAGCCTGCATATTTTTAAAGTGTTTTGCCTTCATCTTTTTTTAAAAGGAGCCTTTGTCGATATCAGCTTCTGCTTTCATATGTTCTGCGGCCCCTGCAATTAAGAGTTCTGGGGATTAACTAAAAAGTCCCATTTAAGACTTTTCAGAAAATACTCTGAATGAAGGGGAAACCACTTAAGTCAGCTGCTTCTGTGCATGTCTTTTTGTGCTATGAAATATGACTTCAAAGAAAACCCTTCTGTTTCCATTTCAAGGTCTTTTTGTAAGGCAAGGAAGATAGGCAACCAGCACTGGAATGCTGCCGCTAGGAGATTTATTGGAAATTTTGAAGGGCTCAGTAGACTGGGAAGGTAATTTTTGTATCCCACTGCACTCAAGACTGATTTAATTTTGTGTCAGTTCTGGAACTGCAACCAGAATATGAGCTGTGAGTTTATAAATTGCTCCTCCGAGTGCCTGACCTTGCAGGGGAGGAGAATCTAGAAGGAGTTAGAAGATAAAGAGATCTTGCACAGCCTATCAAACACACTTCACTGGGTTAGTGGACCTCTTGCTTGTTCCTCATTTCGCCGTCAGGCGCTCTGGCTTTGACAGGATGCCAATCTCCTTGACAGCATCCATGCTGCAAGGGTTCCATTGTCCATCAGGGAACATCTGACATATGGATCAGATTTTTTTGAACAGAAGGCACTTCTACTGCAACAAACTATGCATATAACAATCATTATTAGGAGTATTTTTTTGTCTTGTTACTATAATATGTGTAAGTCTTGAACTGAAGTGGAATTTCAAATAAAATATTTAAGGGTAGTAAATTTCATTTAAATAGGAGAAGAAAGATATTGATTGATTGATTGATTAGATTTGGGAATATTGTCTAAAGAAGAATGCCAGAAGCTCCATCATATGAATACTTTAAAATTATATTAGACAAAGATTTTGGGAACACATTTCAAAAAGCAGTGGTTTTTTTGGCGAAAATTAAAGAGAAAATTACCTAATAGCATTGTAGGATTTTTCGTTGTTCAGTTCCAGCTCAAAAATCTATGATTCAAGTTCTGAAAAATGTAAAATCTATGGAGTCCCATTGGAAGCTAAGTTTCATTTCCAAAGAAAATTTTATTAGAATAAATTGTGCTTTCTTGACATTTAGTCATTGCTGTTTGTAAGATATGAAGCACAGGGTGACTTCCTTTGAAAATACTTTCAATTACCTAGGATTAATATAAATTCTACATTATAGTTGCCACAAGTTTTGATTTCTCTACAACTCATCTTCTCTGAAACAAGCAGAGCAGGGTTTAAATAGCATCACACATATCAAAATAACATAGTCCTATTGTAGAGGGTGCTACCACCATGACATGGCAGATCCTCCATGTGGTGGATGTATGACACAGGACAGAGACCATCAGCTGGCAGCCCCCAAGCTTTTGCGGGGTAACTGGTCACATGCTGCTGAATCCTGTTATGGTTTCCATCTGATATTTTTGCCAAAGGAAAGCTAAATTGTACTACAAACGTTGCCTGAATATCAACTTACCGTATAAGCACTCGTTGCTGCACCAGGAGTGCTGTGCAATATGAATGTAAAGACAAGTGGTCCATAAACTATGTCAGTGAGATAGAAAAACCGAAATCCCCCTGCTACATATCAAATCAACAAAGCCTTTCTGTATTACATACAGTTCATTTATAAATGTCACGTGCGATTAGCAGTGGTGGAGCTGTTAGGGAAATACATTTTCTGCCTTTATATTTGCTGCCTTGTCCATTTCAGGGGTCATTTTGCAGTTTTATCTTTTGAAGGAGTTATCTCAAGGCCAGGTGGGAGGGAGGCCGAGTACTACCTTCTGATTCCCTCATATCTTGTTCATTCACCACTGTGAACCAGAGGCACAGAAAGATTGGTGTCGTGGGACCCTCCCCCCGTTCCCCTGGGGGGAGGGAGGATACTCGAGTGGATCTGGGCTCTGGGACGGGGTCTCCCTGCCCCTGCATCTGCCCTAGTCACATGGAGCCCAGGTCTGCATTTGGTTGGTGGCTTTGTGTCCCCCTGCGAGGGGAACTTGGGAATTGTCTCATGACTTAGTTGGAGTGTGTGTGCTGATTCCCCACCATGCGGACGCCATTAAAGATCTGCTTAAACATCCACAAGATGATTTCCTGATTCTTTCCGCGGACTAAGCTGTCTCCAGGAAGGGTGCAGATATCGCACCGCAACAGATTGGCACAAAATTTTCCAGGGAGAAGTGTCTCCAGCATCGAAATACGTCACTGAAATGGGAAATCCCCTAGAGAAATGACAGAAAATGAAGTACACTCCATATATTCTACATCTTTATGACATCACCAGACACTGTACATCTGTGACTATAGAAGCATGTTAGCCTGCTGTCCTCTCCTTCCTCTTTCCATCCTACATGTTTTTTGGTTTTTATCATCTCTTACTGCTCCATCACTTTTGGGGTTCTTGGGTGCAGGGAGGGATGGGTTATTCTTTGTAACTGATCTTTCGCAGCACTAGTGCAAGAGTCTGTCCAGAGCACTGTGAAAGGTTCTCAGCGTGCAAATCCCATGTGAGATAGCTTATCTGAGATCATCTTGGAAGCCTTTGAATTCATTTACTTTATTCCCACCAGCACTGGGGAGTCCAGGTCATGCAGCATGCTGTAGAAAATGTCTGACATAGTGGTTGGTTGACTTCAGCTGTAACTAGCAGTGGAAATATCAAACGGAAATGACACATTTTTTTTGCCTCAGATGGGGCTGAGTGCCATGCCTCTCATGGTCATGTTGTAATCATACCCTCTGCACTTAATTGTGGTGACATTTTCTACTTCATATTCAGAAGACTGTGGAAGACAGTAGAAATCAAAAGACCACTATTTATTCCCCATTAAACTGGAAGCTGATCTTTCAAGTGCTCCATAGAACTAACTGAACCCCTGACTGAAAAACATACAAAAAAGCAAATACAGCCAACGAGAAGCCATAAATAAAAGTTTTTGTTATGTGCATGCCTGTGTTTGCTAAACATACCTCTTCTAGCTGAGAACTGCAAAGACAGAGGCCACTGAAAACTCTGCAAGGACTAAGTTAAAGGAGATGACAAAAAGCCTAAATCTTTATTGTTACAATTGAGTTATTGATGCCATTTTGCTTGGCTGGAGACAAGCTCTCTTCCTGACCAAGGTAAACAGAATTGGTCATATCTCCACAGAGGACTGAGATCCAGTCCATCCAGGATCCAGACTTCTGTTTCCATGACAAGTACTTAATTCCAGGTGCTGACTTTGCAGGTGTCTTCTCATTTGAGAGGGTTATGTGGTCATGTTATAAACTAAGAAAATGTAATTACAAAAGAAATATCAGAGAAAGAAACATGGCATCACCTGATGTACATTTAGCATTTCGCCCCATACTCCATCCCTTTTTGCATCATCTGTAGGAGATCAAGAGATGCAAAGCAGCTCTGAAAGCCCAGGCAGAGGCTACCTCCATTAGGACCCTTCAGGAGACAGTTGTAGGTCACCTTCAGAGGACACCAGAGGGCCAAACTATAAGCACACATGATTCTGGTGAGATGGAGCTACGTCTCTAGGGCTTCCAGTGTTGATTGTCCTCACTGAGAAACGTCCCCCACAAAAAACCTGCCCTATTCTTTTCAGAGAAAGGTGAGGGGCATAGAGGAAAAACAGTACTGTCAAGCTCAGTCTCCCACTTAACGGGGTTTTATCGAGACCTGAGAAAACGGACAACTTTAAGGATATTTTTGTGGATGCTCGGTATTCGGATACTTCCTTTTGGTGAGATTATTAGTGACATGTCCTAAATGAAAGTGTCAGGCATAAATTTAGCTTGGAAAAATCTTGTCTTTACTAGGTGTAGAGCTCTGAACCATTGCAGAAAATTGTCTACAGTTGGCAGCCAAATGAAATCTCCAGGCTGTGTCTGCATTGGCTGTCTGTGCATGAAACTGGTGTCTACTTTCTGCCTGCCCATACTCAGGCTTATTCCACAAAAGTGAAATATTTTTCCACTATCTACCTACAGTGTCCGCTACTGGCACATGGTCAAAGTAGTAGCTGATGCAGACTCAGCTCTGCAAATATGTGTCTCTTTTGAAAAAGGCTGTTGCAATTGCAAAATTAGCTGGATTGTTGACATGAAAGCTGAATTAACACTTCCATTAATATTTAGACCTGTCACTCTCAAGAGAACATTCAGAGCTAACATGTTTTTGTACGCAGCAAAATTAAAAATCATGATGTTTAAACTGAGATATAGCTTGATTTAAGTAAGCATCATCTCCCATCAAGGTTTTTTGCCTGAATGGAAGCTCAAGAAACAGAAAACCTTCATAGAAGTGGCTCTGATGGGTATCATTAGACATTCGGCACTGATTTTATTCACCTTGCATATGTGCACTTTATTTTCACATGTGTTTTCAGGAGAAATATGCCTCTTGGGATACAGTGTGTTTATAATAGGTAGCTGCATTGAGAAATGCTCTATGCACTGACAGCTCACTGAGGCTTATGCAGAGATAAACATATTGAAATAAAACTACTTCTGTGGCCACAGATTGGAAGATCTTTTCCATTTTTATTCTTTACTTTTCACAGTATGATTCATGTGTTGTGTCTCCTGTGTGAGCAACTTGCAATGTGGAGTTACGCATGTAAAGAAGAAGAAACCTGTCTTACAGCATTTTATGGAACAACCAAACAACTTGTCATTTTGTTATTACAGGTCTCCCAATTCACCAGCTACTTAATGTTTCTCTTTTGCCACCCCCAACCTAATTTCTCAGGTGTAAACTAGGATGTTTGACAAAAAGTATGCTCTGGCAAGAAAAGAATAAAAAGACCCTCACTATTAAGTCCTTGAAAAAATCTTTCTTTTAGCTCTGTGGTATTACTATTTTAGTTTTCACATATATGTTTTTCTTCTTAAAATGAGCAAAAATGTTACATGATATTCTGGTTGGTTTTCCCTCTTGACAGTTACAAGGAACTTTCACAAGTGGTTCTGATAAGTATTAATTATTTTTGTTAAAATAAATTGTGTCAACTACCCAAAGCACAAAAAAGCAAACAAATAAATATTTTGGGCAAAGGAGGGGAAACAATTTGAAAATCTTCCTTTTTTTTTTCCTTTGGATTTGATTTTTTATGATTTGTCTGTAAGCAAGCTGAAAATCTTTTAGTTGTTCCTAGCTGAATCCTATTTTCCTTTATCACTCTTCCTGGCTGTTTCTTCAGAACTATAAGTGATCCTTGGATATTTTGCTAAACTGTTATTCAGAAAGAGGATGAAAAGTCTGAGGAATGTCATGGGATTATTATAACAGTATAATTAGCTGCAGACAGCTCTCTTCTCAACAGCTTTGAAAAGCTGTTTTATCCATCTCACTTACCCAAGTAATTAATTAAACACAGCTGCAGACTAGAACAACTGTTGCAAACAAAAAAGAAGTGTTTTCCATTTGCTTTTCCTGCTCACTTCTAGGCAGTAGTAGAAGAGGAAGTCATGTAGGACGAGTTACAACAATTAGGGACCGTCTGCTTTGCTCCATCGCTTGAAATCCTGTTAAGGAGAAGAGAGGGGCAAAAGCTTCTGTGGAGGACAGCTGTTGGTATGGCCAATCCATGCCTGAAGCAGGGGCAAATCTTTTAAAATCACGTGACTATGTCCTGGAAATGACCCATCAAGAAAAAGCCCTGAGGATCCTTGCCAAAACTCCCGTGTCATGTTTTTTTTACACAGTATTAGGAATGAGGTACATACGTGAGAAAAATGGAACAACTGAAGCAGTCTGAATTCGGAAGGGAACTGGCAGAAAGCTGGAGGAGGTGATTTTAATACATTCAAATGTTCCTGGAAGCCAGTGATGGTAAAAAAAATTAATACTGGAAATGGTGCTGTCTTCTCAACTGCTATATGTGGCAAGCTCAAACGTGCAGGGGTATTACAAGGAATGCTTTTGGGATAAGTAAAATAATACATGGAAGAAAGTGACTTTGGAAAGATGTGTTTTCTGTCCAAGAAGCAACCCATCAGGCCAAACGGCTGAACATTGTATGTCGGAGTTATACAATAAAGGTATCGTGAAATGTGAATGGTTAACCTGAGCTAGCAGGCAAGCTGAGCAATACTGGCAGCTCTATTTTTCTTTCCTTTCAATGGCATCTACGAGCCAAACATAACAAAGACTGCACCAACCATAGCCAGTGTTACCTGGTTCCTGGAACACGAAGAAGCTAAGGATGTAAAGACTTGAAGAGTGAATGATATTGCATCTTTGTGGGGTTTTTTTAATGTATCAGGTGCTTTCCTAACAGAAAATTTAGAGAAGCACCAGAAGCAAGGGTTAATTTTTCCAATGGCGTCTGGGGATGCCCACGTGCTGTCACAGCCTTCGCTGTTTCACAATTACAAATGGCCTACTACAGCACAAAGTATTTTATGACCTGTTTGATTGCTTTTCCACAAAATGCCAACACTGTCAAGGACTAAGGAAGTCCTATATCCAGGGTTTAGTTTTTATTTTTATTTGCAGTGTGTTCAATGGCAGTGATTCTAGTTTAAAATGAAAAAGGGATTTGTCCTGGAAGAGGAAACCATTTATCCTGACAAGGCACAGGTTTTGCAATGTGTGGAATTTCATCATCCATGTACCATCCAGCTTTCATCACACTCTCCATGATGATGGAGGTCCTGCCTGCTTGCCCTGAATGAGTCAGGGACCCTAATGAGGTTTCCAGAGGCATGGCTAGAGCCTACAGCTCTTTCCAGACACTTCTGAAGATATTTTAAGGGCATTCTAGACACATATATACTTGTCATGAGTTCCTGTGCAGACTTGAGGATGAGACATGCAATTTAAAAGATCCGTATTTGAAAGTAGATGTGTAGACTCCAAGTAAGTACTTGAGAAGCTTTTACAAATTTTTAATTGTGAATCATAGAATGGGTTGGGTTGGAAGGGACCTTAATGATCATCAGTTCCAACCTTCCTGCCATGGGCATGGGCACCTTTCATTAAACCAGGTTGCTCAAAGCCCCACACAGCCTGGCCTTGACCACTTCCAGGAATGGAAGACCCACAACTTCTCTGTTTCCTGCATAAGGTGGTGTGCATTGAACACTTGCCACTTTTCTCCTAACTGGCAAACAAGACTTTGAGAAACCACAGTGTTTTTCACTGGTGAACTAAAGATACTGTAAATGAGATATTTGAGAGGTAATGCTGGAAACAAAGTGTAGGACTGGCTGCTCATGTATTGCATCTTTCTAGTGGTACTGAGTAGCACTGTCTTACAGGAGAGATCCAGAAAACACAAAATTAAATAATAAAGTGGTTAAAATGCAGAAACAGGCCAAAACCCAAGTGACCCCTTAGCATGCTTCTTCAGAGGAGGAGGTATTCTTCAAATAATATATTATTAATAATTAGCTGGTATTCAAATTACACAGTTCTGGATTTCACACAGGCAGCAAGAGGGAAGAACGTCCACTGCAGGAAACCATCACCCTTCCCAAGTTCCTGCAGTGGTATAGCTAGCAGGACCCCAAAGCTCTGCTCTTTCCAGCCCTGGAGCTCTGACAAAAATGGGGGAACAGTAGTTTCCGTACTCCTCAGAGCACATATCCTGCATTTTTTCAGACCTTTCTTTAGTCAGTGTTGATGGTTTATGCTATTCCTCCTTGCTCTAAGTTAAAAAGCAGGCTATATCTGATCTTCAGTGATTTCCACTGTTACAATGTCATTTATGGGCTTTCTATACATTTAATGTGCACAGTGACTTCCTTACAGGATGTGATAATAGAGACTCAGCTATCTTCTTACAGTGTTTCTCTTCAGGCTAGTTAGTAAAGTCATGCCCTGGAGGCTTAGGATAGGAATTCTGCTTGTCTTTGTCCAGCACCCCTCATGTTCCTCCTTCATTGGTATTTAACTGCACCATGCTTTAAATGAAGGGCGCTATTTCATTTCTTTCCTCAAAATCTGTAAGTTTGATTAGTTTCCAGTATTTATTTTCCAGTGTCTCACACATGCTGCTTGGTTGGCCGTGCCTCTGACAGGGACTCGTATTGCACCTTTGCGATGCCCCAGCAGGCTGCTGACGGCATCCCTCATTATGATTCTCACCACATGGCAAGGAAAATTTCATTCCCACTGCAGGCTGGGCTACCTCGGTCTCCTGCCCCCATGCTTTGTCCTGGGTCAGGCTGAGTACAATGACAGACCACTGACAGCGGTCACAATGCACAGCCATGGCAAAACTCCTCAGGAAAACTGCTCTGTCATCTCTTCCTGCTTCAGTGTCTGCTGCCAGGCAGAGAGCAAACAGAAGGTAAAAATCTATGTGTCACACATTTACAGGTAAAGTGGTGACAAACATGTCACTGCCAGTGCCTTTCCAGGTCCTTCCATAGAAATCAAGTAATCTGATCTGAAAGTCCCTTAAAGAGAGGCACCCCAAGGACCGAAATCCAAGTATTTACTTGGCAAATGCATATGCCAGCATCAGTGTGAGGTCCTGTTGGTGCTGATGTTATTCTGTTTTCCTGAGTAGACCTTTGGAGATCTCTGATTCTGCAGCAGTGACAGTGGGCAAGTGCTGGCCTTGAGCCGTCCGCTGAGGCTAGTGGGTAGAACAGAGGTTACAGCAGGTTTTCTAAACTGAAAGGTCTCTCAGATCATCCACCTTGCCCACACAGGCTGCAAAATGTGGGTTGCAAAAAGCTTGCAATATAGTTTGACCCTAAAGTCAAAAAAGGAAAGGGCTTAAACCTGGAATCAACACTGCAGGATGCCTGCTTTCACTATAAGTACCTTCAAAAAACAGTAGTGAATTCTAAAACATTATCCATGAATCAGCTGCAGGAGATTAAGCTCAAGTATGCCTCTAAACAACTTTATCTGGCTTAATTCAAATATCTTTTAAAAATAAATAGAGCCAAGTATAAATGTATCTCAGTTTCTAGCTCTGTACTTACTCTTTGTGCCACTTTTTACTTGCAGTGAAGGGGAAGAGATAAAATCTTGGGGTGGATCCTCACTACCTTAGTCACCACATTCTGAATGAATCCATTTTCTACTATATACCTGATAAGCTGCACTTATTTCATAGATTTTGACTTTTACTCTCTACCAGACTATGGAGAGACATATTAAAAATGGGGAGCACATGGTGTTTTTAGAAAGTTTTGATACAAATTTGATACAAATCGGCCTGGGTTGCATACTTTTAAACACCCCCCTAACAGGTTTTTCCTGTATTAGTATACTTAAGATTTTATTTGCTCTTCAAGAGCATCTGGAGATCTCAAGAGACTTCATTAAATATGATATAAACATTGTTCGGCAGACAGACCATGGCACAAAACTTTTTAAGTTAACAAGACAGCAAAAGGATAAGTAAGAAATGAAAAAAGATGATGTACTATCCCAGAAAGTAAAAATGTGAAACAGAAACACAGGGAGGTGAGACACCTGGCAGAATCAGAAATTAAATCCAGGTCTTCCCCATTCAGATGCAGAAACTTGAGCAGGCTGACTACCATAGCATATACCATAGAATATAAGATTTTATTCGGGACAACCTCTGCCAACACTGAACATTGCACATGTCCCAGCTGACACTTTCTGGGAGGTGTGCTCACATGAAAGTGAATTTTGCATCCTTTCTCCACATATTCTAAATTAATTAATTAAGCAGGCTGTATTTCAATCGTGAGCTTGCTGCTGTTCACGAAAGAGCTTAGGCTGTCCTCTCATAGTTTATGATGTCAACAGGCCCCTTGATTGAAATACAGCCTTGAAATCCACCTCTTTCTTCCAGACTCCAGTATATATTATTCTTGTAGTTTTTAAAGACAGCTGTGTGAATTAATGAACTGATCTGAGAATTGAGGCTGGCCAAGAGAACCATTTAAAAGTCATGTAGATGACCTCATAAAAACTGCAAAGAATGCCTACAGCTTGCTTGTAAAACAAATCTATTCCTTAATAACTCAAAATGCCCACATAATTCAGTACACATTTTAACCCAAGCGAATGCTTCATAAGAGAAGATGAAAATTTCCCATGAAAAAGACATTTAACCGGTACAGGCAACTATAAACTTTAATTGATATTTCACAGTATGTACAAGTTTGCTCTCCAGGGAGTGTAGAATATCATTTTTGCACCTGCACTCTAACTGCAGTCTTATAGTATTTCAGCCATTAAACATTTTTCATTAAAGCACTTCATATAGAATTAGTATAATCTGATTTTAACAAAAGCATTCTATATATAGGTTTTTCACACCATATTCATGCAGAACCGTTAGAACTGGAGAAGCAGTATTGTGCAGAAAAGCCCCAGGTTTCTACACACGGCCATTAGTTAGGGTGGTCTTAACTTGGAGCACCATATTTTTAAAACATATTTATGGTAATGTGTTAGACTGTATCTGAGAAGAAAGGTATTTCTAATAAATTAGGGGGTTCTCAATTTTTTTTTTAAATTTTTTTTTTTGCTAGGTTTCCCCAAAGAAATTGTGGAATGTAGTGAAATAGCAGTTTATGGTATAGCACAATGGTATCACATTCTTTACAACTTCCATCCTTGGATGTCATAAAACCTACCAGTAGAAAGGGTGTTTGCATATTGGGCAGCAGAGGGAATATTTTTGGATGGCTATAACTTAGAAAATCTGCAGAAATATTTGTCTTATGGCTTGCATTTTATAGCTGTTATCTAGCTGGCAATCAGAGGTGAACAGCTGTGCAGTTTTAAGATGTATGATTTTAAAACAATGAACTGGAGGTCTTGCTAAATGGTTCAAATTAGCTGTGGGTAGTAGCTAACATCACAGGACTTTTCACCTTGTGTTCGAGACAGAGACTGAAGCTGAAAGTGTGCTACAAACTCAGTGAAGGCAGCACCTCGTTAGTCATTTTTAAGAGACTCTGGAGAATATCTGCAGGTTTGCATGAGAATACTTTCTGGGATTTTGTGAATCTTTTACATGCTGTTTCCCTCAGGTAGTTCTCACCCCAAAAACACTTTCCCCTGCAGAAGAGCGAAACTTCATAGGCATAATTCGCCATAGAGTTGACAAAGTTTTTAATGTTTGAGCAAACGTCATAGCTGAAAACTGGAGAAAATAAGGTACAGGAATATACATCTTGGTTTCACAAATGCCAGAAAATTACAGTTTCCATCATACACAATGTATGATTTGCACAAGGCTGCAGGGAATCGTGGTTTCCCTATGCCTGTGATGAAAATATGAGACATGATTTGTGTTTAATGGAGGTACAGGGAAATATAGTTGTTTTGTATAAAAATAACTCTCTCTATACCCCAGAGACTTACAGAGGAGGTGTATGAAAGTGTGACTGATTGACTTGTGATAACCAGCTTCAGACCACACACAGGAATTGCTGTAGTCAAGGCTTTTTTGCCCATAAGACAAACATAAAATACGGTTCAGGATTCACAACAGTCAGCAAACAGTAAGCAAATGCTGCAACAAAAAGTTTTGGGAGGATGGTGTAGCACAATTTCCCACATGAACATTTCTGCCATCACTTTCTTCAAAGAACATCACTTTACTTGTAATGGGGAACTGGTCAGATCTATGCTTACAGAACTAATTATACACAGATAATTTAAGTATTCTTCTTTCCCTTGTCCTGAAGAGGAAGGTTTTAACTTTCACAACCACAAAGACAATGAGAGAGATTGAATTTTGGTCTGGATTTAGCATCAGATAAACTGCTTAAAACTTACAACTTTCAGGTGATCTCGCAAAACACTTTGAGACAAAGATCTGTATCACCCATAAAAAAGTACAGAAACAGCCCATGGGGTTGCACAACTGAGGTTAAGTTGTGATCTTGTCAATATTTTGTCCCTGGCCTTGTTGTATGCATGTGAATACTGAGCAGCCTCCTCCTATGCTGTGAGTCTCCTCCTTGTGCATGAGCCAAGGTTTTATGGTTTTTACTTACTCTCACAAGATATTTATCCTTCAGGAACATTTATACGGGGTGACACATTAAATTTTTAATAATGACTGCATTTTTTAGTTGAGTTTTTAACCAGTTTTAAAAACAATGATCTTGCTAGGAATATTAAGCAACCTGTCTCTTCAACATGGGAGACAGGTAGAGTTTAGGAGCCTATGCATTTTAGCAACCACAGGGCAAGGCTATGCTTCAAAGCAATCCCAGTACTGTACATCACCTGATCACTTCACTGCCCAGGAGTTGCTGGGTTCCTCTCCTTGTGTTTGTCAGACTAATAGAAAAGTATCATGCTTGTGAGATTTTTTCTGTTGTCTCGGATGATTATTTCCCTCTGTGGGACAAGGTGAGGTTACATATCCAAAGCTATTCTGAGACTCACCCAAAAAATATCTCTGGGTCTGAAAGGTGATGCACATGCAGGTAACGGTTGGTGGGGGAGAAGAAGGCAATCTTGGGCACACTAGATTTTGTGGAACCTGCTGAGGGCCCAAGGCAAAGCAGCTCAGGGGCTGCAGCCAGAGCAAGGTGCGAGGGCAGCAGCTCACCTCCCCGAGACCCGCTTCTCAGTCTGAGCTGAAGTGGTGACATGATTGATTGCAGTTCAGAAGAGGGGATTGCTAAGTGCCTAAGACTGGTTGTTGAATGACACTTATCCCATAATATATTTGAAGATAATGTACCTCTCAGGGCAGGGTGAGAGGAAAAGACAGGAACAGGACCAAGATGGGGCAAAAAGCGCTTCTGACATTGGTTCAGTGAAAGTGGAGGCTTTTGTTTTAATGCAATAAGTCTTACACAAATGAGCAGTTAATTTTTTTTTTTTTTCTGGTTTAGGGTCTGATGCAGTGATAAAAGAGGCTGGATGGAACCTGGGAAGCAGCACAGCCAGAGGCCCTCACTGCTATCCTCCATTTGGGGATGAAAGTCCCACCCTTCCGATGTGTGATCAGACCTACTCACTCTGGAGATTGTGGGTGGGGATTTAAGAGGATTCTAGTACCTGGGAGCCCAGGCAAACAATCCTTTATAAATATCACTTGTAAGGAGAGGAAATTACTTTCACTGCTCATAGAATTTTCAAATAACAAAAAAATACAGATGTTGTCTAGCAGACAAACCAAGTCATGTGAATTTAAATAGCAGTACAGCCTGTGGGAGCCTTTGGGAAATATTAAATTTGGGGAATTTTGTTTTGTTTTGTCTTCTCTTTCAACCCAACAACTACAGAAAAAATTAGTTCCCTAGAACATCACAGAGAAAATAAAATGCACAAGAAAAATTCTGAAGCTCACCAATATTTATTAGCTCTATTTCAGGTGATATCTACTTCTGGGAATAGCTTAAAGAGTATGTTTTGTGGATAAACTCAAATGTAGGACAAAAAAACACAGTAGCCATGGCAGCAAAAAGGGATAGAGGATCCTTGACTGTAATGCATGATCTTCAGCAAATTCCTCTGCTGCCTCTGTTACTACAATGATCTCAGTCTCCTTTGCCTAGGCAGATGATAATAGATAGAAATCATGGATTTCCAAGGCTGGATGGTCTCTCGTAGCAGGTAGAGCACGGAGAAGTTCTGACTTCTGCTGACACTTCTGCTGTCTCGGCACTACTCCCATGCAAATGCTCATTATATGTCAGTAAAATTTTATAGAGAGGCTGCTGTAGAAAATCTTAATTCACAGAAATTGAAGGATGATGACTTCAATGGAGTCAAGGTTTTAAATTTAAAATTTAATTTTTAATTCCGTAAAATATTTAAAAAGAAACTGACTTTCTGTTTAACATGGTTTAAATCTTAAATCATGCTCCCAACCAGACACTAGTGCATGCAAGTCTGACTGTCCCTCGCTGCTGGCATTTATGTCACAGACCACTATATTATTCTTTTCATACTTTTGTGAAGACAGAGACTAGCATAGCATTCTCTTGCTGTGCTCACAGGCTGTCTCGAACTTCAGTTGCTGATATTCTTTGGAGCAGCAATGGTATATGGCTAATGTAAGGTGATCTGTTAATAGTAGAAGGAAAACAAAATGTTAAGGAGAAAATAAAGTGTTTGTAACAAACTTTTTCTTTTTACTTGGGACACCTTTTTAATTGCATTTCTCATGCATCTAAAAACAACTTTATTATTATGCTTGAAACTGAATTGATTACGTACTTATTCCCATATTTCAAATGTAATTTTTCTTAATTATGTGTGAAATGAGTTTATCTGTGGAGTAATCAATCAGTTCTGTCCGTTTGTACAGTTCACATCTGTGATGGTAGCCACTTTTATAAATAAGACACAGTAAATTCCATAATCTGTGAAATAATTTTAGCCCAAATGAGCATTTTGTGCCCTTCTTTCATGGAGATTGTTTAAAACAAGGCACACATGTTTCAGTAGTAACTGTACCCTTACTGAGAGAGACAAGTTTTGCATACTCTCTTAAATCAATCATTCTTGCATATTTGGATAGGGCTGGATGCACCAAGCTGAGCAGCTAATTTAAGTCTAGCTCTTTCTTTTCTCAG
>WEIT01011778.1:25247-35426 GCA_013389985.1 Dryoscopus gambensis
TTTTTGCTTTAGCCACAAGTTTGTGGAACATTCCTTACAGAAATGCAGCTGCTATCTATTGAAATACAAGTCACTGTTCATGGGTTGCATTTATAATCCACCCTACTGGTGAGATACATAATTGTATTTGCCATATGTGAAAGCAATTACAATACCTTGTACAGAAGAAATGCCGCCAAGTGTCTGCTTGGCTAACTAAACCTCGCCTGAGTTGTGTATTTGGGAGCAAAGCTACATTTTCGTGGAAGTAGCTGTTGATTCCTACTAATGGGCCAATCTTGAGAATTTTAAATATGCATACAAACAAGCAGGCTTTTTGCCGTGCTGGTTGTTATGCTCCACACATTTTTTTCCATATTTTCTGAAATACCAAGATTTTGGCTTTCAACTGACATAGTTCTACTGCTTCCAGGAAAGATATATCAATCTATTTCAGCTACAGATCTGAACTCCAATACTAAAATGATATTTTCCCCTTAAAAATGAGATTTTTTTTTCTGTTTTTTACTCAAGTCTTATTTTATTCTAAAAAAATGAGCTTCCTATTGATATATTTTTGATATAGGCTGCTTGTCAAGCTCTGGTCTCATTTTCTCATGGCATTTCTTAGCCTGAAGATTTATTCATAGGCTTTCCTATAACTAGCTACAGAATTTTAAATTTTTAGAAGAAAACCTTCAGGAAGGTCTCTTCCTCTGTTAACAGAAATTCTTTGCTCAGGTTCTGTCTCAAATTGACAGCAATTGTAGGACTTGTCATATTTAGTGTAAGTAACGGTGAGAGTTTTGGTCCTCTACCCTTCCCTGCTTTTTTGGAAACAAATATTCCATAATAACACTTCTAGGGATCTTTTGCTCAGTGCTGTGTAAATCACCTCAATCTTTTTAGTAGGATTTTGATCACATAACTTAATACCAGAAAACAACTCTCCTATGTTAAATATGGGTAGGTCAAGGCTTTACATTTTAATGCATTCTTTATGCTTATTCGGCTCCTCTGCTGTAATGGTTCGGGGCATTAATATATCATGTTGCCACCTAACAAAGTATATGAGAACAGTTTTGTGGGATTGATGTTTTGTATTATTCCATGAATGAACTTAGAAGAGGTTGCCACACTGCCAAACTCCCTTAGGGTGACTTGGAGTTAGATTCTCCCAGGCTTTAATCTGCAGACTGTAGAGGAGCTTAAACATTCAATGGGAACTCACTGTCCACCAGAAGTTAGCAAAATGACACTTTTAGTTTATTCCTGTGACAGAGTAGTGTATTAGATGTAGTCCTGTGGGGCTTCAGGTTTCCATCTAGTACCTCTTCAGTTTTATATTAGGATTAAACAGTAATGATCACTGTAATTAACAGTAATGTTACTGATTAATGTAAACCCCTTCCCTACTTACTACAAAGTATTGCAAGAAGGAAATATTACTTACTTACAACATTAAGATATATATTAGGTATACTCATGTATGTGAAAAAGGATTGAAGGTACATCGAAATTTATTGAGTATATTTTTAAGACCTACCCCTAGTAAAACAAGGCATTCTTATTTCCTAGCAGTCTTTAAGACAAGCATGCACAGTGCTATAGAGAAACGTTGTGTCAGCATACTTATGTCCTACTCCTACCTAAAGAAATCTGCATTTTCTGAAAGACAAGAAATTCTCTGTTGCTCTTTTCAAAAAATTGTATTTTTTAAAGCAAGCAAATTGCATATCCCTAGGTGTGCCCTACAAGGTCACTTAAGGAGGGTGAGAATGAGGAGAATGAAAGACAAAATCACGGGACCACAGAATGGGAAGGGTTGGAAGGGACTGCTAGAAGTCATCGAGTCCAACCCCCCTGCTTAAGCAGTGTTCCCTAGAGCAGGTTACTCAGGATTGTGTCCAGACAGCTTTTGAAAATCTCCAGAGAAGGAGGCTCCTCACCTTCTCTGGGCTACCTCTTCCAGTACTCAATCACCCTTACAGTAAATTTCTTCCTCATGTTCAGGTGAAACTTCCTGTGTTTCAGAAGATGAGTTTTCCATATTGTAAAAGATATTTTGTCAACTAAAATAATATTGAATCATCCTTTCATCTGAAGCATTCTTACCTTTTTCATTGCAAACTATTAGATGTGTGCCTGCAAAGGCAGGCACTATTCAAAACTGCCTTCCCAAGTTAGTGATGCAGTGTTCCATTTTTTTTACCAGAGACTAACATCTGTCGGAGATCACCAAAGGCGTCAGTGTATTACAGATCTCACTGTTCTGAAGCACGGCACTTAATTGTCCTTTGGATAAACAAAGAAAATAATGGATAAATACTGTAGGATCAAATGTCCTCAAGCTATCAGAGTTGTGACTGCAGGCTTTAATCCGCATCAGAACTGGAAAAGAAAAGAGAGCTAAAAATTGTGGCAAAAGAATTTTGTTGATGACCTGGCAATGAGACATTAATGCCACTGACAGTGTAGGATCTTAGAAGGGCTTTTTGAGAAGAAACACTGCCGCTCGAGCTTGGTTTAAAACACTCAGAGTTATTCAAATAAATTATTTAATGAGTGCTTGTGTCATAACTAAATTAGAAGTATTTTTTTACCCACATTTTCATGGTGAGCATAGTACGGCCTTACCCTGACTATAACAATACACTGGATTGTTGCTGGACAACAGCTTGCTGCTGTGTCGCAGTTCCAGACTAAGTCTGGCATGCAAATGAACTTGTGACACTGCTGCCATTTTAGTGCACAGTCTCTGCCATATCTGCAGAGCAGATTCCTTAGGGAAACAAACAGCCTCATTTTATCCTTAAATTTAGGGTCCTGGATTCTTTGGGGATAAATATTCTAAATTAAGCCTAAGGAAGCCACATGACTGTTTGCATAACAGTAAATAATTTTTAGGCAGGCAGTACTTTCAAGGCTAGTCAGCCAATTACTCTACAAAAAGGAGGCTTAAAAAAAAACGAAGGGAAAACATAATGTTCAGAAATCTATTCTTCTCATCCATCGCAGTCTTGTTTATTTTTTTTAGATGTTGATACAATAAGAATGGGAAAAATAGGAGGACCTACAGAACAGTTCATTCAATATGTCTGGAGTCTCTAGCTACTTCTTTCAAAAAATAGAGAATGATAAAAAAACCCTAGACAAATTAAATATTTATTTTATATTTGGAAAATGCAACTTTTTCCAAGTTTTAAAGTATATCTTTCCGTAAGAAAAGTGAATGCCTTTCTTCAAAAATTCTTTTTGTACTGGAATGATTTGCAGAGGTTTGAAAATTAAAAGTTCAGCCTTGGCTATAGATTGTTCTGAGTAAGGAATGTGTGTGCTGTCTCCTTAAGAAAATGCTGAGAGAAAATTGCAAGGGACAGTCTCATAGTAAAATTACCGTATGTGTGTGAAATCTGGGACAGGTAGAGACAGTTTCTATCCTGATCTTTCCCATTTTTCCACAGGTAGGCAGTGTCTGGTCTGGCATGTTGGAAAGGGAATGGTGACTCTTGCCAACAGCTTGGCTGGGACACCCTTACTCTTCTCTTCAGACAGTGAGGACCTCGGGGTACTCCCATTTGCAGCCTCGCATCCTCACAGTCTGAGACAAAACCTGCTCTGGTAGAGATTCTGTTTTCAGAAATAAAACAAAATTTTTCCACTAACTTCAGTGAGAACCTGAATGCTTTTTAAAATGTGTCCTTTTTGTGGACTCATTTGGTCCATCTAAAACTGTAAAAGGGCTCAGCTGTATGGAGTTCTTCGCAATAAACAGTCTTTTCCTCCGTGCCTATTAAAAGGGTAAAGATGTTTTCTTCGGCCAAGAAATTCTTGTTTTCACTTGTGTGCTTTCGTATACTTTCAAGGTCAGTTGGGGCTGGCTTGTCTGAGCTCACAAAAAGTTTTTGATTAATTAGCAGAACCTCATTTAAAGATTTTGCTATTAATTGGTAAGGAGGAATTAAATCTTTTCAAAGGAAAACTCACTGCTCAGCTAAAAACAGAAAAAACATTTACGTTACTTCGCTGAAAGATAAACGATATGCTTTAAAAAAGCAAAGGGAAGAACAGTGCTATTTATGTTAACTTACAAATCTAAAAGGTCAAAGAATTTACATATAGTTTAAAAAAATCTCTTCAGGAATTTGATTGTATCTCATATTTCTGTTATTTTAGTGTTTTAGACTCTGTAAAACATTACAATAACCATAATTATAATGAAAATTAAAATTTGAACTGATTCTGCTTAAAAGCAGGTAAACGTCTAAACTTCCTGAATCATGGAGGAATTTTGGTTTGATTGGCCAGGTCTATTGATTTCCCACATCAGTGTAAATCCTTAAACTGATGCAGCCACAACTTCTCAAGATCAATTCTTTATGATTAGTCAAATTTAAACAGATCTTAACATTTGTTTGTGAAGCTCAAAAACATTTAAGCCATTTAGAAGGAAAAAAATCATAGAAATTAACTCAGCTGAGACCTTTGGTCCCAGCTCTCTTAAGATCCTTTAAAATACCATATTTTTAGAGATTTATATTCTAAGACTATCTAAAACATAACAGCAGTTTTGAGAACTTGATGGATTTGGTATGTAAAGACAAATAAAGATTGCATTGAAAATGTTGACTTTTACCATCTTAGGGAAGCCTGCTTTCCCATTTCTTCCTCTGCCTAATAAATCAATAGCAGGAACTCTGTGTTAAATAGGAATATACATGATTATTGATAAACTTTAATTTATACAAAATCTACAGACTGCTTCTCAGCATTGCAATGTGGGGACAGCTTGAAAACAAAGTATCTGTGAATCTCTGGGTCCAATGAGACATTGTATCCAACATCATTCCTGTAAATATTGCCGTCCAGACAGGATGCTTCTGGCACTTGCACGCCAGCCAGGGAGATGAGGATTGGAAGGAATAAGCCCTCAGAAGCATCTGCAGTCGAGCAGGAAATGGATCTTGTGGGATCCTACCTGACAGCTACAGCAACTGTGTGAGTCTCAGACTCTCTCTTCCTGCCCCTTGGAGACAGTGAGCAGTCTTCCCAGCCTTACTTTTTGCCACCATTACCATGCTCTTGCTGGCCCAAACCAAACTGGACGTGCTTAGCCATGCTAAGCAGCAATTTACTTCAAATGGGGTCCTATTTACCCCCATGAGCAATGGTTTTAGAAACCTTGTATCCATCCCCTAAAAATTATGACCCTATAGCACCAATAAATCCGCACTTCCCGTCCTACAGCTTATTTCTAGACATTCTTTTGTGGATGAGGAGGAAAACAGAGATGTCCAAGGTAAGCACTTTATGGGAAAACAACAATTTTATCAATATCTTAAAATATTCCTTACATTTGGATAGACTCAATGATCTAAAGGTATTTTCCAACATAAATGGTTCTACAATTCTGTGAATGCAAATAAGATTTCTGAAACCCAGTTTAGTCTATCCACACCAATCCAATATTTCATTTAAACCAGATTTTACCCACTTGCACATTGCTTTTAAAAACAGGAATCTTCATCCTCCTAAAGTCTGTGTCCCACTTCATAGAAATTGCTGCAGAAATTTACTCCAGAAGAAAGCCATTCCCCTATCCTGCTGCTTTAGGGCCTTACAGGGTTTGATTCAGTTTATAGTGACAGAATGAACTTAGCCCAGGTGAGCAGGACTACTTGTGCAACTACTTCCTATGCTATAGCACATATTTTTTGGTTGTTATCTATAGCATGTAAGGCATTTCTCCTTTATTTAAAGTCCCAATAGCACTCTAAAAGTAAGCTGCCCCCAGTTTCTACTACCAAAAACCAGAGAGAATATACAACATATTGAGAGCAGTAAGGAGGTAAGGTTATTGCTCTTTTATTTTCTTTTATATTATTTGTTCACTCCTTTGGGTGTCATGATTTCCTGGACAAATACTCTGAAAGTCGTCTTCCCGAAGCACCTTATTAATCTTGCCAGTACTGCACTTACCTCTACTCTGCCAAACCCAGCTTAATTTCTGGTTAGTATTCCTTTTTTTACAGCATTCTTTCACTGCTACAAGCCACGCCTGCGTGGGGAGTGAATAAATCTGGTACAGTGAATAAAACAGGCACAGCTTCCCCAGAATGGCTGGCAAGAACACAGCAGTGTTGTTTCCTCTGCCCTTGGTTGCTGTTTTATGATACTGTGAGCTATTACTCAGTAACTATGGTATAAGCATGAGGTTGCTAGACACATTTCAGGGTTACTTCACTTTTCACATTATCTTCTTCGGTTATCTTGAGACAGCTTCCTCTTCCACTTGGACTGCTGTAAATTGAGAGTTATTTCTATTTTCTAGTAGTGTAACTGAGTAAAGATTGACATTTCTCATGTCTGGCTTAACTAATTCACAAACCTAATTTAGTCTTGCACCTTCTGATTTTGAGGAATCTTTTGGGCCCATACTGGGTCATCCACAGCCATCACTATGGGTTGCATGAGCATGCTTGCAACTTGGCTACCAGTGCAAATCTTATTTGTCAGTGGACAGCATCTGGCCTTTACAGGAGGGAGTGCAGACTTATTTCTCTGCTGGATGCTGTCTTCATCATGACAGAGCAGGAATAGCTGGGATGGCCTCCAGGCTGGGCAGACTCAAGGCATCCAGCCCAGCCTCCTGTTCCTGTGCAGCACTGTATATGCGGCAAAGGGGCCTTTCCTACCTCACCACTTACATTCCTTTTTCAGGACCAGTTATACCCAGTTTCAGCAGAACTTTCAGTGGAGGGCTCTTGTGTGTTGACATTCTATATCAAGAGACGACCAAGCTCACCTGCTTTGTGTCATTCAGAACTTCTCTGGAACGATGAAGGGATTACACAGAATTACAGGATATTCTGAGCTGGAAGGGATCCACAAGGATTACTGAGTTACTCTCTTAGGTGAATGGCTTGTACGGGGACCAGAGACCTTGGTGTCATGAACACCAACCATGCTCTGACCAACTGAAAAACATAACAGCTACTCAGCCTCTTTCCACAGGTCCCAGCAGCCTCTAATCTCCTTGTGTTTGACTTTTTGTTGTCTGCAGGTACCAGATTCATCTTTACTCCGTCAGTTAGTCCCACTGATTGAAAGGGACAAGCGTTAGCTCTGCTCAGCACTGAATGAAGTCTCTGGCCATGCACAGCCATGTAATTTAGGTCCTTCTCAGTACTTTCCTTACATATTAAACTTTAATAACCTTGGTGTGGCAGGAGTTCAAGTCTACTAGCTTTTAGTATCTTTCTAAATAATAATGTACATTTTCAGCCCTGCTACACAGGAAAATGTCTGGCAAGAAATGCTAACGATTTGCAGTTGTAATTTCTAATGCATCAAACAGCATCAGCTTTTCTCGGCAGCTTTTTAGTTTGCTCATTCATTCCCGTTTCATTAAGAAAATCTTCAATATAAATTTTGCTGTGTTTTTTGTGACAGTCACCTGAGATGAAATTTTGAAAATTTACAAACATCAGTTCGGAAGTGTACCCAGGGGTCTCATTTGCATGCACATAAATGCTACAAATAGTTTGTAAAAGCACAGAAATGTTTGGAGTTACACACGTGTCATTTATTGTGCGGCAGAAAGTAGGCAGTCTAACAGAGGGTCACACACAGGCATGGAACCTGTCCCTGCTGTGATTTTGCCCCTAAATAAAACATGTGCTGAGTTCCATAAATCGCTTGCAGGATCTTTGCAAAACAAGTGGTGTATGTTATGACTGAGGCCTGAGAGGCAACATGAAGACAAAATGAGCAACACCATGATGAAATTAACAACTAATTCTAGAGCAACCCTCTTAGAAGCATTTCTTGTGCACTTAGTCCTAGCCAGATTAGCAGGTAAAGAAACCCATTAATATGTTTGCTTTTGTGAAAGAACAGGAACTGAAATCCACGAAAACTAAGGAAAACAAAACTTAAGTCAGATATGGAGCTCTGTCTGTAAAGCTGGAATCCAGATATGAATTTGATTTGATACATATCCTGAAGGGAAATTTTCTGCCCCATTTACGTACACACCTGGATTTAAATCTACACTCAGACATGCAACTCATGGCCATTTTTACTATTAAACCTAATACTCTGTGATCACTGTTCATTTATAGATTACTGTCAGTATCTCTTATGTTGCCTCTGCCAGATTCTTTATTGGGATTGGATCATGGCAATATATCTGCATACATTATTTATACATTCTTCTATAGACACGCAAAATCCAACATAAAACTAGAGATACCTTAAGCATTCTTTCTTTGTTTTTTAGGGATTCATGATAATCTTTTGGATTTCATATTTCAACAGTTATGATAATTTGTGTATCCTTGCAAAATCTATTATCAGGTAGATCCAATACAGAAGATATGGCAGTGTAGAGGGCTGCCAAGCACGGTTACCAAGCCAAAAATCTGAACTTTCTACTGAAAATAGTAGATCTAAGTTTGATGATTGTCTATGATGATGAAAGTATATCTCTTTCTGAAAAATGATTGATAATCTCAAATTAAACACTATTTTTATGTTCTTCTAGGTAAAAATTTAACACCATTCTTATTAAATATTTCATCAGAGTTCACTGGACTTTTATTTATGTATTTAAAAATAATACTAGGGAAAAAAAAGACAAGAGTAAAAAAAAAGTTAGCTTGTTCCTAATGGGGTGCAAACTGAAAGATGACTGTATTTTAACCATGTTCCTGATTCTTAATTGCTAAATAAGGAAGCTCTGTTGTGATTTTTTTCAGGCCATCCCAAACGACTACAAGAATATAAGTGTAAATTATTGTCTACATTGTTCTTCAGAAAAGAATAGGTAGAAGAGAATCTTTTCCTAATAACATATTCCCCACTGAATTCTGTTCAAAGCATCCTATTATTCCACGGAACCTATATGCAGATCTTTTAAACATGAACATGGGAAGCAGCAGAGCCAATGAGAAGGTAAGCTGTGGGATCAGCCAATGTTAGTGTTTGACAGGTTTTTCTCTCTTCATCTAATTTCCTGCCCATTTTAAATCTTAAAGTAAATGCTATGGCTCATACACTAGTAGACTGACCAACTATTTGTCAGTTTGAAAAGCTCACAATGATAAATGAACCATGAGCTTTTTTTTCTCTAAATTCTAAGCAGTTTGGAGCACCTTCATGCACTGGTGAGAAGTGAAACACAAAGGAGCATCTGGAACTAACCTTGTAGCTGTGATGTTGATGTACAACAGTTTAAACAGTTTTAAAGCATCACTTTATGATAGAATACACTAGTGGAAACTTTAAGAAATAATTTCTACTGGAGCTTACAGTCTGTAAATGATCTGGGAATCCCTTCTGTAACAACCATTCCCTGCTTTTAGTGGTCCCTCAGAGTATTTTTACTGTAAGTGCAGGCAGAACCAGGAAGCCTCAAAAAACCTCATTTCTTATTTGATTGTAATTCAGAAATCAAAAGTCAAAAGGTAATGGACTAAAACACTAGACTTTTGTTTTTTAATGACACCATGCTATTTGAAATTATATGTATAAATGAATAAATCAAGCAAAGTTCCCAGATTCAGGGCATCAGATTCCCTGATGGTTATAACAACAGTCCTCTATTACCTGGCATGTTTAGTTAATTGTTTTAAACCCCATAGGGTTATTTGTAGTTTCAGTCAAAAAACACTAATCCAGATTCATCTTCATGGGCTAAAGGATGGGAATTGGTTGACTTTCATTTCCAAATCATGTAAATGGCATTTTGTTTGTTTGTTTGTTTAAATAAATCCAGTCTACCACTGGGAAAAAAAATGAAATAATTATTAACTTTTCCAACATGCCCTTTAGAAATCCATAAACCTGTTGATGTGACCAGTTTCAACAAACATAACAGAGCATATACCCTCTCAAAATGTGTCTGAGTCACCCAAGTATTGCTGACTTGCTACATGTTAATGATTCCATTTGCTGGTGTGGAGTTGGAGGGTGCTCTAATTTAACGGGGCAGAGCCAAAGGTTACATTAGCCTGGTGTAGGCAGACATGGAGTTTTCAGATAGAGTTGCTGGGAGCAGACAGAGCTGAAAGGAGCACCTGGTCTGGACTCCCAGAAGTGCATTAGTTAGAAACAGGAGAGAGAAATAATTGCAGCACTAATGAGTCCCAGGTGAAAAGACTATTCAGCTAGATATGGGCCCCTTTTTTTTTTTTTTTT
>WEIT01011779.1:732-47579 GCA_013389985.1 Dryoscopus gambensis
ATGAATGTTTAGTTTTCTATTTATGTTTGGCATGCTAGGATTAAAAGAATCAAAGTTGTTCACCTTCTTTATTATTATTGCCGAAGAAACTCCTCTGCAATGTACTTACTTATGACTAACACTAATGTTTAAGTGCATAAGTGCCTTGCTGAGGAAGGAGGTTGCACAGTGTCCACTTGAGTATGCTCTCATGCTGTATACAGATCTACAGGAGGACGTTACGTAGACTATACTTCTGTCAGGAAAGTCAGTTTTTACCTTAGACGTGCTTAAATTGCATTGCTTTAATAGAACATCCTGACACTGATTTTAAAATCTTAACAAAATGAGTCAGATTCTGATATATCTGATGGTTTACATTCGCATCTCCTTGCAGCTCTATTAAATCTCTTATTTCTGCCTTTATATCCAGATATTACACCCTAAGTTTACCAGTTTTACCCAGATTGGCCTTTTATCTAAATTAATGGTGAAAGAAGGACAAAATGTAGTTTACAAGACAAGTCAGTCTTGAAAGCAAAAATCTGAAAGGATACGTTACAAATAAAACAACATGAAATGCAATGCTTGCATTAAATATTTGTATTTAACTAGGTAATTCCGCCATAACTCCTTATCTGAAATTCTTTCAGTGTGACCCAGCTGAAAAAGGGTGTAAGCATCTGCAGAACAGCCAACCTTCTCAGATGCTCCTGAGTGGTTTCTGGATCCTCTTACACACACAGCTATGAAAGCCATTTTTTTTCTTTGTAGCTGTCATTCAGGTGTCTGAAGGAAGTTTATCTGGAAATTAATACAGTGATGCTAGCTACTTAACCTTTTCATTTTCAAGCTTTAGCAGTGGGCTGGGCTTTTGTTTTGTTTTGTTTTGTTTTGTTTGTTTTGAAACATATGCCTATTTCTGTTAGAACATTAACATTGTATGTTTGAAATATTCCCAAAGAAATTAAGCTTGCCTTTACAATTATAAGAGTCCTTGTGCTATAAAACATGTTTTCTGAAATATTATTATTTCCTTTTGCTGCATTCTTATATTAGTCATTGCACACCATCCTAGATCCTGTGGTTTTATATGCTCGGAAAAGACTTCTAATGCAAAATAAGAAATTTAAGAAAACGTTCAAATAATCTCTGACTATCCCTAGTTAGATTATGTTTCAAGTATTCAGAAAAGTAATAATCCTGTTCTAAAAATTCAGTTGGCAGACTTCTGTACTTCTTTAACAACAGAAAGAAGAACATCTTGGGAAGAATTATGAGCATGGATTTGCAAAAAGAAGCAGTCAGAAAATTCTAACAAGATATTTTGTAGTTGCAATCAAAATGGGACAGTAGCACTGGCCCCGTAAGCCTTCTTCAGAATTTAAAGTTAATAATACCTCACTTACATCTATTAGCCACATGGGAAAATATTTTACTGGATGTATGAAAAGGAAAGGGACATATATTGAGGGCTGACTTAATCAATCTTACCCTAAAAAAGGACAAAACTTGAAAATCAGAGATGCAAAGCAGTATTTAAAAAGATACATAAACAAAATGACTAAAGTCATATATGCAGTCTGAATATAGTCTGTGGGTGAATATTTGCTATGACATATGTGAATTGCACATTCCATTTCATTTGTTTCTCAAGGTGTCCTGACCCAGTCAGCAATCTGATTTCATTGAGTACTTTTATCACAGTACAACTTGTTCATGTTTCCAGTCCGGTTTGTAGTTTATAGTTAAATGTTTCTTCAAGTTCCACTACTTGCTGCCCTCATCAGTGCACCACTGTGGGGCTTCAGACTGGATCACTAATCAAAGCAAATAATCAATTTCTTAAGTCAGATTAGTGCAGTGATCCCATCCACAGCACGGTCCACAAACAATTGTATTAGCACAGAAGAGGTAGTCAAATTTTGACATGATGTGGGAAAGGGCAGCCAGGGTCAGGAGACAGGAGACAGGAGGAGGCTGCAAACCTTTGAAGACAGACCTTTCACTGGGGCTAACACAACAAGGAGATACGTGCTAGATTTCCCTTTACCCTGGGAGTCCACATACTAATCAGAGATTGAGAACAGTCTTCATTTACCCTAGGTTCTCTTTACAGCACAGAAGGCTTGAAAGACAAAAAAACCCAAAACCCAAAAACCAAATGAAACCAAATAAACAAACTAAAACCCAAACAAACAAACAAAAAGACCCCAAACCACTTTAATTTAGCTCTATACAATAGCAATGAAATCAGCACAATATAAAAGCTATTAATAAATAAAAATTTATGAAAACAGCCCCAGAGCAGAGAGGTGTAGAGAACTGGCCTTAGTCCTGACTGAGTTTGTTGAAAACTGTGAAAGTTTCCATTGTTGTCAATCATGTCACATTTTTCCCCTTTGTTCAAATCTGCATCTCTTTGTCAAAAACACTTACTATATATTCCAAGAGCTGAAGCATGCATGGCAGGCAAAAGCTGAGGATGGAAATACATAATTATCTCTACCTCAGCTGAAAACCCATAATGAAGGAGAAGTGGAAAGTACTGGTGTGCATACCGCTCTGCATACTGCTGAAGTGATAACCCATTTGATAGCCATCTGCCAAACAGATAAATCTACCCCAGCTAAAGGGCGATGACACCAAAGAATGACGACTTAAGTATGTTTTGTACAAACATTAATACCTCAGTCAACCTGCAAGTGTCAAGTTTGCTTGTAAACAGCTTTTAAGTTACAGTGCCACAATCTATGCACAAAGAACCACTGTATTTCCTTCTTCACAGTTCTGCATAGCAGCTGTAAACCCTTTGTACAACCATGAAATGCACTGAATGTTGGTTTTACATGTTTCAAGGTGAATTTTTCCTCTGTTTCTAAACTTAATGTAAAACTTAGGACAATAAATTATTTTCTGACAGACTTTGCTAAAGGTTTCTCTCTTCAGGATGGAATTTTAAAATGCCATTTTGTTTAGAAGCACACAAAATGTATATTCTGCCTGTTGAAGGACATGA
Source organism: Dryoscopus gambensis (assembly GCA_013389985.1). NCBI lineage: Eukaryota > Metazoa > Chordata > Aves > Passeriformes > Malaconotidae > Dryoscopus > Dryoscopus gambensis. The sequence continues at coordinate 3,731 of WEIT01011779.1, forward strand.
TAAAATCAGGGAGTTCTGGGAGTAGATACAAAAACAATTTGAAGGCATGGCACTGTTGCTGTGCTAGCAGAAATGCCCTTTTCATTCTAATGTACTACTTGTTGTCAACCTTTCCCTAACTCTGCATTCAAATGACTCAGATGAGTCTGAACAGCATTAACTGGTAAACCTGTGCCTACTACCCTCATTATCCCACATCTTTTTCACAGTTGAGGGGATGATTTTGCCAATCACGTCTGGGAGCAGCAGGAGGCTGCACCAGGAAGCATCTGAGGTGAGATGGGGGTCAAAACTTCCCCTAGGTGCACCAGCCTGCAGCAGGGCTAGCAGAGCTGGGAGGTGACAATGGCACTGGCACTGGGAGGACCCTGGCAAGGGTGAAAGGCAGAGTCGGATGACAAATCAGATTGATTAATTTCATGCCAGAAACTTCCAAAAGCTGACTCGTATTCTTTTTGAATATTAATTCCCAAGTCAATGAGTTCAGCTGTTGAACATTGATTAGGGAATGCCATAAACAGAAACGCAAGTAACATTATTTTGATGCTGCACAGGTATTGACTGAGAAAAGAGTTACAGCTTAAATCTACCTGTAGACAGAACTTTATTTGTGTAGACATCCCTGAGCCCCTTGTGGAAAGGAAATCTAACAACTAAGTGAAAAAAACTACAGGGAATTCCAACACAGTTTTACAGTTACTGTTTGTAACTTCTCTGACATTTCTGAAATACTGTATTTCATGTTTTTCTGAAAAACTGGAATTTAAGCTAAAAGTACAGCAACACATAATTTTTGTTAGATTCTCATGGTAGACAAAAGAACTGGCTTGAAAGGAAAACCATCAAAAGTCTCACAAAGAAGCCATTAAAAAAATTCTAATCAATTGATGTGAGTCACAAGAAATTTGGGTGATATGATTTAGAGGAATTTAACCAAATTGGTCTTGATCAATGAATCTATCCCGCTCTATTAGTAATTGGAATGTCTTATTAAAACATCAAAACCCACTTTAAAATCCTAAATATTCACTAAAAGTCTGTAATTTTTTTTAAATTAGAACAGGAGATATTTAGCAGAGTTCTGTTCTTTGCACCACTTCTGAAAATTTGTACGTGGAAGTGTTTGGGAATTTCATGTGAAGAAATGCATATATATATTTCCTCTAATGATAATGCTACTTAGAATTAAATGATTCTACTTAAAATCATATTCTGTCTTTATTCTAGCCAAAATGAATGGCTGAATGAGTGGTCATTAATAGAGCTGCTTTCTTTATTAAGATCCAGCAGTGCACACTGCCAGCAGAGACTGCCAGTGAGACTGCTTTTAGCACCTACTATTCTGACAAACAGGCAAATAATTGCATTTACTACTTAATTGTGGTTGCACCCAACGGAGGAACTCCAGATTTATATCCCTGACTAGAAAAATACTAGCATGCTCAAACCATGGACCCACAAACTGAGGCTTGAAATACATGCTTGAAGCCGTAAAATCATATTCTCCCGACAATAGAAGCTGAAAAGTTAAGTACTCTTGAAATAATTATTTGCAAGATAAAAGATCCTTTGAGAAAAAAATCATCATTAGAGGTAGTAGATGCTAAAGCCTCTATTTGGACAAAATTGAGATCATCAGCTAATATTCTGAAAATATTGCAGAAAACCACACCATTATGACATGCTAGTGAGCTTTACTTCACATAAGCTCTGGTATTTGCTGGCAGACAAAGGCAATTTTACAAGAGATTTTTCAGAAAATCCTTGTTCCTTGTGTTTTAACATAACAGCATTGTGTCACCATTTAGCAACACGAGATCCTTGGGAAAAACACAGCCTCGTGTTCCTGAGCACAAAGATCTCCAGCACCACTGTGATAAAATGACAACATTGTCATCTGCAACATCCACACGAGAAGAAGTAAAGGGGCAGGTACTGATCTCTTCACTCTCGTGACCAGTGTGAGGACTCAAGAAAACAGCATGAAGCTCTGTCNGGTCTGTTCAGGACTAGGAGATTAACTAAATACCTGGATGGGTTTCTTCCAGCTCAGCTTATTCTGTGATTCTGTGTTTCTATGACCTCTCCTGAAGACATGCAGTTTCAGCTATCAACAGATAGCAATGCAAGCAAACCAACTGCACCTTAATGCACGAGCTCCCTTCTCAGCGAAACCTGCATCAAAGGAAAATCACGGTCTTATTACTTATGAAAGCAGTGGACCACTCAACAGATGTTTTGCTCAAAAGCAGCAAAAGAGAGAGCGTGAAATTAAACTGCATTCATCTTGCATCGTGTCAGTTATGTCCATTCTTTCCATGATCTGTTACATCTAAATTAATCAGCCATTTGGATGGTAGAGATAAAATACCACTCTTGGTCAACCTGTCAGTGATATAAACAATGCACTCTTTTGCTTCATTGTGTGGAAATAACTTCAAAGCGACACTCAAAGAGCAGCTAACAACAGGAGAGAAAGGCTCTGGAAACAGTTCATTTTTGCTATGACATGCTAACCTTATTTTTTGGCTGGTGTTTCTAACAGCAAATGTAGGCTTACATGCACAAATTGTTCCACTCGACAAAGCAAAGAGCTAGAGAAGAAAGCAAGAAAATCTATATGCTTTATTCTATCTCTCCTTAAGTAAAAACTTAATTCTACCTCCATGTATTCAAACAGCAAATGAATCAAAAACCTAAATATGGCTGTAAGACTTAAAAACCTAAAAAAATTTTGTAAACACATGTTCACAAGTTGTACAGGAACAACTTGTACCAACAACCTGCTACAGAGAAGACAGATGTAACTACAGAGACAGACAGGTGGACATGTGTAAACAAGTATTTTCAAATACACTGACCTTGCCGTTCATCTGTCCCCTCTTTTTAAATAAAGTCCAATTTTCCTCTAATAGTCAGTCATATAAATTTATTTACCTGTATCATCCCTTCAAATCTATGTCAATTACTCCCATCCTTACCATCACAAGTGAAGATTCCTATTCAAGTCTATAAAGATATACAAGGAAAATGCAGGAGAAGGTAGAAGATTTGGCCCAGTCCTAGAGAAAGGACATCACTGGCAAAAGCAAACCGTGGCTAGATGAGTCCTGTGACTGGGGTGCCATGCTGCAGGGGTACAGACCCTTAAGGAGGCATAGGCAGGGCAGGCAAGGTGAAGGGGTGGCATTTTATTTAAAGGAGGGTCTGGAATATATGGCTCTTGTAGCTGGAGATGACACGGTGGAGACCCTTCATGTAAGGATGAAGGGGAAAGAAAATAAAGAGGATATGGGGAGAGCAGACTTCAGGGTGCAGAAGGAGCTACTTAGTAAGGTCCTCTGAGTATCTAGTTTTGAATTTACTTGTGAATGAATGCTGGTTGCTTTTCTGTCATCTCTTATGAGTGCAGAAGCAGGCAATATCAAAGTGTCAGAAGTCAAGCTAGCAAGGTAGAACACCAGTGTGGCTGAGCAGGGATCTGCTTCCAGAACTTAGGCAGAAAATGAAGATGTACAGATGTTGAAAACAAAAACAGACAACACAAGAGGACTACAGCAATGCTGTTTCCTCATGTACAGAGAAAATGCATGCAGTTGAAGTTCAGTTGGAGTTCAGGCTGCTCAGCACTGTTAAGGGCAACAAAAAGGGCTTTACAAAGGTAAAACAAGCTAAAGGAGAATCAGGCACAACACTAGTCCGTTCCTTGACAAGGCTGGTCATCAACAGGGACATAGACGAAGCAAAAAGATTAAAGCCTTTTTCGGCTCTCATCTTCAACACTGGTGGTGGGCCCTGGTGCCCCCAGAGTCTGGTGCTGGAAGATCATGACTGGGGCAAAGATACACTCTCTGTCAACTCCAAACTTGTTCAAAACTTGCTTCCTCACCTGGATGCACATAAATTGATGGAAGGGGGCTCATTCCAGTGTACTGGAGAGCTGGCTGATGGCATTGCATGATCTCTCTCCATTACTTTCAACATCTTGGGAGTCTGAAGATGTCCCAGTGGACTGGCAGTTGGCAAATGATGCCCTAGTTTTGAAGAAGGGAAAGAAGGAAGGCTGGTAATTACAAGCCTGTCAGTCTCACTTTGGTGCCTGCTGAAATTAAGGAGAAGCTTAATCTGGGAGTAATTGAAAAACACTTGAGAGGCAACAAAGTCACTGGTCACAGCCAGCACAGGTTAACAAAGGGAAAGTGCTGCTTAACTATGTTAATTTCCTTTTTTGACAAGGTCACCCATGTAGTTGACTAAGGGAAGCCAGGAAATATGTGGGGTTTTTAATTTGAGCAAAGCTTTTGACAGTGTCTCTCACAGTATCCTTACAGATAAATTGGCCAGCACACAGCTGGGCAAGTCAGTGATACTTTGGGCGAGCAATTGTCTGAGGAGTTGGGCTCAAAGGGTTATATTAAGTGGGGTCAGAACAAATTGGCATTTAGGGCCAGTGCTCTTTAATGTTTTTTACTAATTGTCTGGACACAGGAATCAAATCTAAATTCACTCAATAATTTTGGCTACCATACTTAACTGGGAGGAACTGAGAACTCCTTTAAGGGTAGGAGATGCTTAGAGAGAGATCTGGATAGACTAGAGAGCTGGGCAATCACCAACCATATTAAATTTAACAAGAGCGAGTGCTAGATTCTGCATCTGAGATGGAAAAATCCTAGGTATATGTACAAACTGGGGGAAGAGAGGCAGGGAAGCAGGACCATGGGAAGAAACTTGGGGATTTGGGTTGGTGGCAAGTTGAACATGAGTCAGCAGTGTCCCTCGGCAGCCAAGAGGGCCAGCCATTCCCAGGAGTACATCAAGCACAGAATCACTGGCTGGTCAAGGTGTGTGATTGCCCCACTCTACACTGCACTGGGGTGGCCTCACCTTAAATCTTATGTCCACTTCTGGGCACCTCAATATAAGAACACCAAACTCTGGAGCGTATTCAGAGGAGGGTGACCAAGCTGAGGGTGAAAGGACTCAAGGGCAAGATTTAGGAAGAGCAACTGAGAAAAGAAGGCTGGGGGTGACCCCATTGAAGGGAAGCGGTGGAGAGATGCTGACTTCCTCTCTCTGGGAACCAGTGATAGGACATGAGGAAAGGGAATGAAGCAGCTTAAGAGAAAGTCCATATTGGTCTTTGGGAAAAGATTCTTCATGGAAATCACTGTCAGTGTACTAAAACATGCTCTCCTGGGAAGTGGTCATACCACCAAGTCTATCAGAGGTCAAGGAGATTATGGATGATGCTCTTAGTTCTATGGTTAGTCCTGAGAGGAGCAAGGAGATGAACTCAGTGATGCCTATGGGTATCTTCTGATCTAAAATATTCTATGTTTCTGTGATTCCATGATTTACTGTTTTGCCATTACTTATGCGTACAGTGTTCGAATGTTTCAGTGGAGGCACTTGAGCTCTCCCAAGATACCTTCAAAGGCAGTGGAAGTGGTACAGGGTGGGACAAATCACTACCAGGGAAGAACTAGAATGCTGAGATATTGTATTGTGTTTGCCTGAATACCAGCATGAAGTCTTTGTAAGTCTAGGAGCTGGGTGAAAGTCTCTGGGGGTCTGGGTCCTGGATGCAGTGGGAGAAGGGAGGGATCCTCCTTGGGATGCAGCTTACCCTACAATCCTGGATAAAGTAACACGCACACACAAAGCTGGCACTGAAAGCTACCCTGAAGGAGATAATACAAAAGTTCTTCTAAGAGAAGTACAGCTACTTTTGTGCACCTATTACAGAGGAAAACAGCCAGTAGATGGCACTCCAGTATACGGAACACTCTTCTTGGGGTTGACCAGGACGTGTAACACCTGCTGTTTTACTTGCCTACGGGATGCTGTGTGCAGCTTTTCATAGGCAAAGCGAAATCTGAATCTCTTAGTGATGTTGCAAATGCAGGTGCAGGAAAGAGGCATCTCCCAGGCAGTCAGCTTGAGTGTTCCTGGAAGTCTCCACAGTCCCCAAGGTGCTCATGGACCTTGTGGCGTCTACACTGAACCACAAAAGTTTCTTCACTTCAGCAGGACAAACTACAGAAATCAGTTCGTCAAAGCGCTCATGCAAACCGGAGTCGGCAAGGACTTAACAGAGGAAAGTGTTTCAGAAAAATGACAGGTAGAGGATAGCTGTGCTGTGAATGCATAGACCCTTCCTGTCTTCTGACAGGGTTCAACATTTTGAAGTGCTTCCTTAAGGAGTGTTCTTTTACCAACGTCAGTGAGTTCAAAAGTACAGCTGACCATTATTATTTTCTCCCGTGGAGCAGCACTGGTTGGTCTGTACTGTAATAGTTAAATGCGCAGAAGCAATGCACTTCAGTGCAGCCTTCAGTGACTGGCCACATACCCAGCTGGATGTGGAGAGGTAGCCCTGGAGCTAAACCAAGCTTCACTAAACCTTTCCAGTGAGATCTGATACCTGTAATGAAGAAACTGACATTAAAATGCTCATAAAATTCCAGTATTTCTTGAATTTTGAGCTTCATGTAGTGGATCAATAAAAAAATTGGGGAGGGGATTGGGGTTTTTGTCAAGTATTGTGTATCTTCCAAACTCCTTTACACAACATATCATGTCTTATCATTTTCATTTTTAAAATTTTAATAGTTAGGTCTTGCTGAAGGCTTAAATCCTCTTTAAATTTTCATCTTTTTCTAATTATAAAGAATATTTTTCATTGCCTTCATCTAAACACAAGTCATCAATTTAAGACAGAGAAGCAAAGCATTGGTATGGAGAGGAGTGGTGTTGCTTTAAACTAAAGTTGCCAGAAGAGGGGAACCTCAATCCATCCCACTCCTACTAGTCTCATACCAGGACCAGCAACAGATGCTCACAGATTAGAAAGTGATCATAGGGCAGCAGGAGAGCTGAGACTGTTCAAAAGAATTCCAGTCACTGCAGTTAGTAAGTCAGCTTCATAGGGAGTCACATCTAAATGCCTCTGCAAATGCACACAACATGGGGAATAAACAAGAGGAATTAGAGACATGCACATGCCTGCAGGACGATGATCTTACTGGAATCACAGAGATGGAAGGGGATGACTCCTGTGTTTCGAGTGGTGGAATGGACGGACACAGGCTGCTTAGGAAGGATAGGCAGTGAAGATGAGGAGAGGGTGTCTCCCTTCATGTCAGTGACCCGAATGGAGTGCACAGAGCTCTGCCTGGGCATGGATGAGGGACCATCTGAGCGTTTATGGGTCAGGATTAAAGGGTGGGCAGGGACAGATGACATTATAGTGTGGGTCTGCTACAGACTGCCTGACCAGCAAGACCAAGTGGATGAGGCCCTCTACAGACAGATAGGAGCAGCCTCAATTCAGAAGCCCTGGTTCTCACGGGGGACCTCAAACACCCTGACATCTGCTGTGGGGGCAGTACAGCAGGGCACAGGCAATCCAGGAGGTTCCTAGCGTACACTGGTGAAAACTGCCTTCTCCAGGTGAGAGAAGGGCCAACAAAGACAGGTGTGCTGGACCTTGTTCTCACCATCAAGGAGGGGCTGGTGATAAAGGTGAAGCTCAAGGGCAGCCTGGGCTGAAGTGACCATGAAATGGTGCAGTTCAAGATTCTTGCAGCACTGAGGAGGGTGAGAAGCAAGCTTACTACCCTGGACTTTAGGAGCAATGCATCCTTACAAAAAGGAAGTCAGACAAGAATTCCAAGAGGTTTGTGTATATGAGCAAGAAGCTCCTGGAAAAACTCACACAAAAAGGAAGCCTACAGAGGGTGGAAACAGGGATAGGTAACCTATGGGTTAGGAAATCTACAGCCATGATAGAATTAAACCTTGACAGGGACATCAAGAACAACAAGAAGAATTTCTATAGGTACACTGGTGTTAAAAGGAAGAGTGGGGACAAATGTGGACCCTTTCAAGAAGGAAATTGGAGACCTGATTATCTGGTATGAAGAAGACTGAGGTACTCAACAAATTTCTGCCTCGATCTTCACCAGCCAGCCAGCCCACCTGAGTTGCAGAAGGCAAACGCAGGGGCTAGGAGAATGAAGAGCTGTAGAAGATCAGGTTCAAGACCATCCAAGGAAGCTGGAGGTGCACAAGTCCATGGTACCCGATGACATGCATCCAAATTTGAATGGTTTGTCAGGGCATAGTCTGGTGAAGATCCCACTCACTGGAAAAGGGATATAAGGTCCATTTCTAAAAAGGAAAAAAAGAAGACCCAAGAACTACAGACCTTCCAGTCCCACCTCTGTGCCCAGCAAGATCATGAAGCAGATTCTCCTGCATGTGAAAGGAGGCAATAATTGACAGTCGACATGACTTCTCTAAGGGCAAATCACTTGTATTGGGTTGGGGTGTGCTGGAGTTCATTTTCCTGTGGCAGGCCTCACAGTGCTGTGCTCTGCATTGGTAGCTAGAAGGTGCTTGATAACACACCAGTGTTTTGGCTGCTGCTGAGCAGGGCAGGCACAGCCTCAGTGCTGTCCCTCCAGCATTCTCCCCGCTTCAAGGGGCTAGAGTGAACAAGATCCTTGGAAAGGGCACAACTAAGGCAGCTGATCCAAATTAACCCAAGGGATGTTCCATACCAAATGACATCTGCTCAAATACAAAAGCTAAGGAAAAGGGAAAGGGAAGGAAGGTAGGCATCCTTATCTTAACATTTTACTCCGTTAGAATTTATGATTAACCTAATATATATTTCTGTCTCAACTAATTTACAGCTTAGTCTTTTATAAGAGATTAACTCCTGTTTTTTTCACTCATTTTTCTTCTCTTATAATTTGGTTTTAAAATATTACATGTATCACGTATTTTCAACCAAAAAGATTGGCTTTTGATGAGATGAAACTAGAATAGATTTTATTATTGTATTTTTGTAGTAATATGCTACTTTTGGGGGTTAATTTTTAAAGTCAAAATTTCCTTGACATAATTATATAATGCAGAAGAGAAAAAAAATACAAAATTCTATTTTTTTGATGATGATGGTTAAATACTGTGTGTACATATACAACCCAAATTCCAGTATCTATATTAATGAGCTAACATAATCAGTTTATTTTTTTGTTCTTTCTGCGGGATAGGGAACAGAGATGATCCTCCATCAGCAGGAGCCCTACTGGTATCAACAACTGTTGATGATAGTTTCTTTACCAGCTGGTTTTACATTGATTGTTAAAAAATAATTTATTCATATACAGACACCATTTGCAACCTGGACTCTGTGCTTCTCAGAGTAATTAAATTATTACTGTCAGTGGGTCAATCAAAGCAGTGTAGGGCACACAGGTAGTGCAAGATTGCCAGTGATCAACACTTAGTTGTTTTTGTAGAGTGTATGCTCAAGAAAATGCTGTTTTCCCAATTGGCAGGAAGCCCCAGAACAAAACCGTAACCAGGGGTTATGGTTTGTGCTCTGTCTCTGGTTTCTCATGATTTAGACAGAATAAAATCCAGTACTAAGATTTTGTTTTGTCACAACAAAAAACCGATGCATTTTATATCATGGCTGTCTTTACATGTGCTGGTTTATTGTGAGTCAATATAAAGAGAACAACCATGGTAAAATGTGTTTCAGATTAATTACCAGCTCACGACAGTATGCCAGTTACATCATTTAGCTGCACTGATCACTGCTAGATATGACAAGCTCACATATCCTAGTGCTTATATGGCACCCCATGATTTAAAAATGGAAGCCGAGCTTCCTGTTTTTAACCACACTGATCTGTCATGTGAGAGCTGTGCCACTCTTGTAGAGGGTGCCAAGTTTAGCTAAGTCACTTATTGCCTCATGAGCCAAGAAAATATTGTGCTGGACTGTCCGCGCCCTGACAGAGACCTCACCTCAATCAATTTTTGGTGACCTAAAGTTGTGGGGGTATTCTAAGGACAGATTCCATAGCAGAGGCATGTGTGAGGGCAAATAAAGTCCTTTAGACACCTTTGTTTGTCTTCAGGACAGAACAGAGAGCACAAAAGAAGATATTCACTAAAATGCAGAACAGCCAGTGAGACTCACATGTTTATGCAACGCAACTCTTAACACCCACTGAATCTAGTGGGACTTAATTAGAGGAAGTTTCCAATGACATTCTCATCTGAGGATCCAAACATGGAGCCACACTGAATAAGTGGGCTCTCATGAAAGCATTGGCATTAACAATTAGTATCACACTCCAACGTGAGTCACAAATACTAAAACATGTGTAGGGAAAGCTTCTTCCAAGACAGAGGCTGCCTCTGGAAACCATTCCACCTATGCTTTGTAACTTCCTTCTGCCTCACAGAATTCTTAAAAAATAATGTATGACTTACTCTAAGAGCCCATACAAAAAATTCTGAGTTAAAACCTTTCCCCATGACAAAGGAGGAAGTCACCCATTCATGATGGACACACCCCGCTGTTCCCAGAAATGTCAATATCCCTGACTACACATGGACATGTTGGAAATGTTTTAGATGAGTGAGCAGAGAACAGTATTTTAAAAAGCATTGGGAAAATCAAGATGCCCTGTCATTTTTGTCATCTTCCAAAATATTCCTAGGACATTATTCAAAGTAACACTCCACTCTTCTTTTGGCTTATTATTTCAAGATAGTTTTTGTACTTTTGCATAAATATAAATAGGAACAGCTCTTCTGGACTGGACTGAAGGTCCCTCCTGCCTGCAGCCATAAGCTCTATGGCCACGTAACCTCTTCCAGCTGTGGGAGGCAGGTATCTCTGACTCTTCCCTCTAATGCCCTCCTTGCAACCTCTCACCTTTTTCAGATCACAGACCTCCCAAACCTAACACAGTCGCTGTACATTAACCAGTCCCTGGGGGAATTCTTTTTCATTAATTTGTCCATCAATCCATGCACGATTTAGGTGCCCTTTCAACACCCTGACCCCTATCAGCCTGGTGAACCAACGTCTCTGCTTGTTGATTCCTCCCAGCATTCATTTTGGGAGACAGCAAACAGATGTCCCTGCCTTGGTATATTGCATTCATGATTTGATAGGTCCCTGAGGAAAAGCCTCACCAGCTTTCTCAGATACCTCAGCCAGGGCCAGCCTCTGCCAAGCCCTCACTCACCAAGCCGTGCACGCCATACACAGGCCAGCTGAAGGTTTACCATCAAGGACCTAGTGCCAGTTTTCCTGAGGCCGTAACAGAGAGATCCTGTGGTAGTAGGTTAACTCATCACAAGTTACAGTGAGAGAGACTTACTGAAAGGTGGAGCAGGGGCAGTTTGCACCCTTGGAATCTCTCTGTAGAGACAAGTGGGATTCCCAAAATAAAAGTCACAGATTGCCACTTGGAATTAAGAATTAAGTTTTTTGCTTTTGTTTGTTTATTTATTCATTCTTGATGTCTTTATGCTTTCACTAACTGTGAGAAAGTGAAAAAATAAACCATAACCAGCACCTACACACACTAATGAGCAATGTTCTTTTCTTCTACAAGAGGCAAGGAGGAGTTTGGCTTTTTACATGCCAAAAAAATAATGGTTAAAACAATCTGTTTCATCCTGTGATGTTCATGTGTGCAGGCAATGAGATTTTTCAAAGCTTCTTTCTAACACCGAGCTGGAGCATGCACACTGGAAAAAATCCTCCTTGATAGGGCCTCTGAAATTTTCTCTTCCTCCTGTTCCCATCTCTCTACCTTTGATGGTCTCCCTGGCTGAGATTCAGTGGCAGGGTACAAAAACAAGTTTCCTGCCTGTTCGTATGCATAGATGCTCTCCCTTTATGTGCCTCAGGACCACAAAAATATTTTTGAGACTCTAGACAGAGAATAACTGCACCACACACAAAAAATCCTTGAGCCATTCCAGAGACTACCTCAAGTCTCAAACACACAGAAGCATGTTTCTGCTTGATCAGAGCTGGCACCTGCTGTAACTCCTTAAATCAAGTGTTCAACAATTTCGCAACTGATTTTAAAACCAAGTCATCATAGAAGAAGGACAAGTCAGGTGCTCAAATCTGTGTCAGAATTTCAAAACAAATATTAAGCAACGTAAGAAATGACTCATTCATGTTATTACTGGGTTTCTCACTGGTGCAGTTGGATGAAGTGAACAAAAACAGGAAGAGAAGCATGAGCTGCTTTCCAACGACTTTTTCAACTCAGAAACAATAGTGTCTGCTCCATCACATCTGAAGCTGCCATCAAGGCTACACCTCACAGGATCTTCCCCATCGGGAAGAAACCATCCTCTCCAACCAACTACTTCCCCTCTCTGCTCTGGATTATACAATAAATCAATCAGATGCTTATAACGCTGTGGCTGAAAGCCTGAGAATTTTTTTTGTTCTTGGGAGGAAAAAAAAGAGCAGTGAATGAATTTGGCACAATAAGGTCTTCTAGTCCCTTTGACACTTTTAAATTCTCATTTCCAGATTATATTCTTGCCTGGACTTGCAAAGACAGCAATCAGGTAGCCAAGGAAGTGTCAGGTTTCCTACTGACCTATTTTCAAACAAAGGAAATCTATTTCCCTGGAGCTGATATCAGAAGATGCTCTCAATTAGTCTGCATATTAAATAAACCTGGTGGTTTACTGAAAATATCTGCTTTCCACATACTCTTTAATTACCTGTTATATCTTTGCTAGCAAAACACATCTTCTCATGCTCTAAATTGCTGAAGCTGAGACCAGTGTTAGCTGGGATAAAAGTATGGTAACTTCTGTCATCCTTCCCTCTCTCTCTAGACCGTGTCACTCCAGCTGCAGGCTCTCTGGGAGTATTGGATAGGATAAAGCAGAGGCACCAGTCATGTCTCCCTGCTTCGTATCAGGCGGTCAATGATAAATGCAGAGCTGTCTCCAAAGGAACTGATTTGTTAGTACCTGAAAGAAAGGGAAAAGCTAAGATGTTTTACTACATGATATGGACCAGAAAAGGGCTCTGATGGAGTGAGTAGTCTTGGTGTGATTTAGTTTATTTAAAAGTTAGTCCAGCTGAATTAAGCAAAACTAATTCATTTTGCAGGAGCTGAAGGCTGTGCACAGTTATCTGTTACTCATTCCACTGAGCCTGGTCCTGCAGGACGGGACACCACAGGCAACCAGGGCTCAGGCAGTAGCTCTTGCTCTCAATACACCTGAGCTTGAAAATTCTCCTCTGTGAAAAGCCCATTTTCCCTACTTTTAAATTATTCATGCTGAATATGGGTAATACATTTATGGTCATCTGATGCACGTTTTGGTTCCTGTGTCCAAATATGACTCTTAGACTGGCAATTTTGATTTGCAGACCTGATACCATTTAGTAAATGGTTTTTAGAAAACCTGAAGAACCCACATGCTTCTGGATTTATTCACTAGATCTTCAGCTATCTGATCTAGACACTCTCTGTTAAGAAAAATGAGGGATGGTAGTTTGCAATGTGCCAAATGTTATGACACAGAAAACTTCTGTTAAAAATATGCCTGAAGCTATCCTTCTAATAATGTTCTTAAAATACTGTCTCATTTCACTGAGATAAAGCCCTTTCTTCTTAGGCAGAAGACTCAGTGCTCAGATTTTACGCCGTAGTGTAATCTGTAAGAAATCCCCACCTATACACTAGATTAAATAAGAAAAAGAAAAATTACAAGGAGGGTGAAGCTGAGACCTTTATTATATTGTTGAGATATTGTTGTGATGGGAAAGATGTAAACTGAAAAGGGCAGCAAAATTCCATGTGGTGCTCTAGGCACAGCCACGAGGAGCACACAGATCTATCCTAGATACCTGTGTATTCTGTGTTCAGAATCCATCATATCCTTCAGATCATTCTCCATTGTCCCTCATCAGCTCTGTAGGAAGACCTAAAACTTAGAAGAGTGATTGACATTCCTGAGCCTGGGAAAAAATATATTACACTTCACACTATCTTCCTTCCCTTTTAATGAAAGCAACAAAACAGATATTAAGTCATACTTGTTTGCAGCTTCAAATAAGTAAACAATTCCACTGGTAAATAGAGTTATGGTTCTGGTTTCCTTTCACTCACCCAGCCACCTGAGGAAATTATTCCTTCTATTAATAAATTTCAAAAAATTTGTCTTTTGTGTCATATCATTAAAACACTACCCATGTGCAAATTTGCTCCGTGCACTGACTCGGATATCAGAAACCAAAGTGTATCTTTGTTTTCTTGTTTTCACCAAGTCTGAGTTAATGCAGGAGAAATCATCCCTAAATTGTAAGTCTGTCCTAAAAAATGGATATAGCTAAATCTCAAGGAAACCTCCAGTGTGTACAGTGTTCATAAAAACAACTTGTCAAATTTCTCCAGACTGGATTTCACTGAAATCACAGCAATCATTAAAGATTTATCTGTTTTGTAAAGCTACACAAGGTGCACCTCACCAGAACACTAGTAGGGAAGGGCAGTGGTGCTCAGTGGTGACCCTACAGCACACCTGAGCTGTACTGGATGATCATTCCAGCTCACAAAAGCACAACACAGGGGAGGAAGCCTTTCATACCCTGACAGTATGTTTATTTAGTATCAAAGCTGCTCATCTCTCCCCCATCAAAGTACCATTGACAAAGTGGTCACATCAAACAGGATCCAAAACTATACATTTAACTTACCTGCATTTAAAAAGTGAAATTTACTCAGAATGAAAAAAGAAAGTACCATAACCATTATTCAGCAAAGGGCAATCCTGGATACAGGAATACTGTTCTTTTAAGTCAGCAGAGAAGAACAAACAAAACCAAAAGGTACTCTTGTGAATTAGGAAGCACAACAGATTTTCTATCTTCTATTGTCAAGAGCCATCTGAAATGCCTTCTTGTACAAATAGCTTCTGAGAAGAGTACCTTTAGAAAGTTTTTCTCTCAAGAACAGGATCAACTCACTCCATGAATTGGTTTTCAACTACACTACAGGTTTTTGAGTTGCTACATTGTTGTGAGAGTAGCAGTCATTTCACAGTTTTCTGAATGTGGAGACAGACTGTGATTCAAACTGTTAGTACCCTTTGTATTTTTGGATGTTTACAAGTCTTCATCTTACAAAAGATTATCTCATTTCTGTAAGGGATCCATGCTGAAGCAATCTGTTCTTGAAGGACTGAACCACAGGAGAAGCTCACGCTGGAGCAGTTTGGAGGAGCTGAAGCCCATTCTGGGCTTTACTTCGGAGAAGTTTGAGGAGGACTGTCACCTTTGGGAGGGACCCCATGATGGAACAGGGGAAGGAGTCTGCCCTCTAAACAGGAAGGCATGACGGAGACAACATGTTATAAACTGACCACAACCCCATTCTCCATCCACCTGTGCTTCTGGGGGTAGGAGGTAGGGAATTGGGAATAAAGTTAATCCCAGGAAGAAAGGAGGTTGCCTTGGAAAGTGTTTTTAAGATTTGGCTTTACTTCTCACTATCCTACTCTCATTTGAGTTGACTAAATTCAATTACTTTCCCCAAGCTGACTGTTTTGCCCATGATGACAACTGCTGAGTGATCTCTCCCTGCCCTTGTCTCCCCCCATAAAAATATGTCTCTGCCCTGCCCAGCCGAGGAGGGGAGGGATGGAAGGCTTTGGTGGGCACCTGGTATCCAGCCAGGGCCCAGCCTCCACAGCATCTGTGTTTCAGCTCTTCAGTTGTTACAGCTCAATGAAGATGATTTGCTTGTGATTTTTTTTTCTGTCTTTTTTCCAGCTTTTGTCACAGATGAGCTCTCTAATCTAGCCCACTGTATGATCTCACAACCAATTTGTATCTTTACAAGTGAGAGCGTGTATAACTAAATTGAGCTAACCCCAATTGCAAAGGCAAATTTGGCTTGGAAACACATTTCACCTGTGACGATGAAGGCTAGAATTAAAGTTATTCAAGTATAGGGTGAGAATAAAGGCAAAGGGTAACAGCCTTTAACAACAGCACCACTGCTAAAAAAAATGCTTGTTAACTCACAGTTTCTTTACGACAAGTACCTTTCATTACATGTTATTTTTCCTTCTTTTCCAAAGACTAGTTATGAAAAGTTCATGCCAGGCAAATGTAGTCATGATCAACTGGCTAAAAGAACTACATTATATATTTCTATTGTTTGCTGGGAGTCTGTAACAGGTGGTATAAAAAAAGCAGGACAAAATATAAAATGTAATCCAATTACATACTTCAGAAAAACCCCAGCAGTTATAATCAGTTCCAATCAACAACCTGAAAAATGTTCTACATATCTTCTGGAAATGTGTACATGTTTCCTCAAGTGGCAAAAGGGAATAGCCTCAAGGACTTCAAGAATATGCGTCTCTGAAAAAAAACCAACAAAAAATCAAGTGGATGGTTTTTATTAAGGTGAAAAAACAGTGTAAAGTTGTTGAGATGTTTAAGCTTCTTCTAAATATTACACATAGGACAGGGAGGGAAAAATAAACTCCAGGTGATCAATTTATTTACTCTGCAGGAAACAGAACTGCTAAAGAAAATAAGGGTGAGGATCACAGTAGGAAAGCAACAAATCAATAAGTAGCTTCTTAAAGAGGAAAACAGCTACACAAACTGGCACTACAATCTGAGGACTTGACTTCAATTACTGTCTCTCTCTACTGACCAGAAATTAAACCTAACACCACAGGTGCATTTGCAGAGAAAATGGGTGCTTCTTATAGCTGGTAACCTGGAAAATGTAACGACATAAATGAATTGGTTTTTCTATTGTTCCAGTAAAATCTTCTGCAGCAGTTAAAAATGTCCTTGCGTTTTATTCCTATTTTTCTCCCTGTAGAGCAGAAGTGCAGTGATGATAGTCACCAGCCACATTGCCCTTCCTGTTCCAGATGAGCTGTCTTTATCTTCCTCATCTTTACTCATACTTGTAACACCAGCTCCTTCTGATGATAGACTAATTATCAGGACTATTGGGTAATGCATCTGCTTGTTAGCGCTGACAAGAAAAGCAATGGTAATATAAAGGGCCTTGTTGTGTGCAAACAGAACCTGTTTCTTCTACTGTTTTTTACACTCAGAAAACACAGCCTTGAGTTTGATGGTCTTTCATTAAGTGGTCACTTGATAAAAATGTTTGATTCCATGTGGACTTTAGCTCTTGCATTTCTCTTTCTATCATCCTTTTAAAATTTCAAGGGAACAGATTATTAGTCATTATTTAATTTATCTAAGCATTGTTTTGGCAACCAAATCCACTGTGACTTACTTGAGCATTTTAACTTAGATTTCATTCTCAGCTTGACTGAATATGGCAAATGCAATTAAATATGAATAAACTGTCAGAAAGATTGCAGAAAACTAACATCATATGGGGATAGTTCACATACAGAAGACTTTTCCTTGGTATTCCTGACTCATAGACCATGTAGGGAAGATAAAAAACCCAAACTAAATATTCAGGGATTTAGACAGATGCTTAGCTGGCACATGGGGTTCTGGTTGATGGTTGGTTGTTACCATTCTCTGCCAGCTATAAGCAACACTGGAAAATGGATTGCAGGAGCAGTCTCCTGTCCATTCAAAATTTGTTTATCCAGCCTGATAGTTTGAGTTGATCTACCTGATTTTACCTCACGTGGATGATTCACAGCTCATGAGATCCCTTCAACTAAAACAACCTTTCCTTGGCTGATGGCAGCAAAAAGCTGTAACAATAATCACTTAAGAGAGAGATGGTCAGAAGTGGGCAGACCCCCTTTTAGATGATCCAGAGCCCTTGGGGGTGATGGACCTGAACAATTGCTGGCCAAACTACACCACCTACCCCAACGGCCAAGAGCAAGCTCTGGTAGAAAGAGAGATCCTCCCCCACTTCTTTTAATATAAACCCACTTCTTTCAGATATTAATAGACCAGGCAAGTCCTTAAACAAGCATCTTGAAATTAGGAGGACGTTATACAGCAGGCACCTCCAGAGAGTCACTCACTGTCAAGCAAAGTTCGTTAGAGCATTATCATCTAATACAACAATATAAAAATACCATCAGGTAGGGTTAGCAGTTACTGTTTTACATTATCTAGAAATTTTTATCAGTTATTGTTTTTCATTATTTTGTGGGAGATAAAATAGTTGCAACCCATAAATCTGTGAACCCTGAACACTGAATTCGCTACAGAAAAGAAAAAGCCTTCCCAGGGTAGGGTGCATCTTTCAGGTACCTTGGACACATAATTCTTTAAAGTAAAAATGTTCACTAAGCTAAAAAGGGATGATTATTACAAGCATTTTGATAGTATCACAAGTAAATGCTGCTCTACAAAGGCTTCTTTGGGCAACCACTGCACAAGCCATAAAATTCCTGCCTTGAGGAGATTGCAGTCGAATCATTTGCTCTTGAAAACAATTGTGATACACTACTGTTCTTTACACAGCTTAAAAGATGTGTAGCCTAATAACCAGAGTAAATAAATGGCTGATTTGGCAGTCCTTTCTTGTCCAGAAAGCAACAGAGTCAGCCATTAGGATATATAGCTTAGAAATATAATGGAGTGCACAAAAAGGTCACTAAATATTTTCACGTAAGTTTAGGAATCTTAATAACATTCAGTTAGTTAGAACTAGCCTTTTTTTCCTCACCTCATTCCCTCTCTTCTCTCCCCAGCTTCATTGGTTGTTGTTTTTTTTTAATCATTCCTTTTAGCAGATATTTGTAATATCTTAATACTTCTAGCAGAAATCTATGATTAAAAAAAAAAATTAAAACATGAGGCTAGTCATAGATGTAGACAGTTAACCCAGGAATCCCTTTCTGCAGCACTTTTGAAGTAAGTAGAAGTAAGCCCACCATGGCAGGATGCAGTGGAGTCCCTGCAGTGATTCCTCAGTCGGCCCTATTCTCCCTTCATCTCCCACTCTCACTGAGGCACCAAGGGGTTTCCCGTGTATTTTTCTCACCCACTGACATGATCTCCACTTCCACACCTCTGCTGCTCTCCCATGGTGCTTAGTCCTACTCAGACACCCTTTTCTGTATCTTGAGCTACTGTCTTGAGCTATAGGAGGAAGGCAGACTGCTACGCTGTTGCCTTTATCCTCGTTATGTCTGAACAACAAAAGCCTTTCCTACACCCACACTGTCCTTCATCGCTGAAAAATTGTTTCCCTGGTTACAAAAGTAACCTTCCTGTTAAATTTGTTTGAAACTTTGAGCTTTGCTGTGTGATGTTCAAATACATGCAACCCTCACCTTCTGTTCTCTTTTCAATTTGCCTTTGTGACGTTTTTTCATTTCTTTTTATGTAGAAAGGGATTACTACTCTGACAGCTCTTCTATGATAGCCCCTTCAGGCTGCACAAAACACTTTCTCACACAGATTAGACTGCACCAAATGGTGCTGTTGTTGCTGCTGCTGCTGCACACACTGATGGGTACCCACTTACCATGGAAGTCATGACAACACAAGCCAAATAAAGTGCCAGGAATAATAGGACAGGAATAAACTTTGCTCCTGCAGCAATATAGGCCACAAGGAATAGGATCAAAGCAGCTGAACACTGAAGTGGTTCATACTCCGCCTCATTCTAAATAACTAAGACTTATTTCAAAGAGCAGTAAGAAAGGATGCAAAATGGAAGGAGGAAAAAGACATCCAGAAAGTACTTTTAAGAGCCTTTAGAACAAATTAAGATCCTGGTCCTGGGTTGTTTGATGTGGACGTCTTTCCTCTATAGACAAGGTCTGCACAGAACCACTTGTAAAGGTGAGGAAGATGCAGATGATTCATCTAGAATAGAAACAGTGATGTGGTCAGAGTTGTTTATTTGGCTTTACAACTTCCTGCCTTTTTTAATAGCAAGGCCACTCCACGTCCTCCGAAGATACCACCCACCCCTTCTCAAGTCTGTGTACTGTATCTGAAGGTGATTTGCCTCTGAGAACAGGGAAGAATTTGGCAGCAACGTTAGTGGTGCATTACTTGCACTAGTGTTCTCACTATTACTGTACTAGTGGGATAGGTCTACAAAATGAAAATGTGTCATGGCACCAAAGAAATGATCATGTAGGCTCTACATGCTATATTTTATTGCTATTTACCTTTGCAATGTGTCTTGCTCTTCTCTGCCCAGTTTCCCCTTGAAATTACAGGACTGTTCGGGTTTGCATTTTTTTTCCCATTTTCACAGTTTCTTTCTCTTTACATTCATTGTTTCTCATGACACTCTGCTAAACAATCATCCATTTCTCTGTAACTGGCAGTTTCTCACAAAGCCATTTATATATCTTTGTTAATAGCTCTTCTCCAGCCAAAACACATTAATTTCTCTACAGGCCTTCATTATTTCCACTTTGAACCCCCAAGACCAAACAAACTGCTGAGGTCTTTAGGGATTTTTGTTAATCTTGTTTGTGGAGAATCTTGCTCGTTTCAATAGCAATTAGCTTTTACTGCATTACTTCCTTCTTCTCTTTCACTTTGTCTTCCTCTTAGATGTTATTCCACTGCACTACAGACTCTTCTGTGTGTTTGGAAAGTACCCAGCATGTCATTGTCACAGCACATCACTGTGAGTGCTTTAAGAAAAATATCTTAATTTATTGCTTAGGAAATATCGTGCCGTGTTATTTCCTCAAATTTGTACAATCATATGGTCACCTGAGTCTTACCAGTCAATCCACTAAAATTCAGGAGAAATACATAAAGGACAAATTACAGTTGTAGCAAGTACAGTCAGTCAAATAAATATCTTAGTAGTATAACCATCTGCACTTGGTACGAAGACTCTACCTTTTAACATTTCACTTTTAAGTGTAGGATATCCAAACAGAAGGATTTCTAAGAAACATCAATAGATTCTATAGGGACATACCCTAATCTTTCCTTTTTAATTTTATACAGATTTATTTACAAATAAGACCAAGAAACAGCTACTATCTGTAATTCTTTAGCTGAAACAGCCACTGACTGTACTTCTTTAGCTGAAACAGCCGGTCAGAGGTAACTTAACTAAAGAATTTTGGCTTTGGTTTAGGAGGGTGTTGTGAGTCTTTGATTTGCTTTGAACAAAAAAGCTTTGCTGTATTCAATGGCTTGGATCATCCTTGCTATGAACAGCCCAGGCTAATAACAGTCAGTAACACCCGAACTCCGAACTCCCTCACTTCGTGTTATTCTCCTACAGGAATTTCTCTTTAACACAAATTCATTGAAAAGCAACCTTTTCATGTATCTGAGTAAATCAGAGTCAGTAGAATCATAGAATGGCATTAATTGTAAAGGACATTAAAGATCACCTTATTCCAACTCTCCTGCCCTGGGCAGGGACACCTTCTACTGGTCCAGGTTTCTCAAAGCCTCATCCAGCCTGGCCTCGAACACTTCCCGGGATGGGGCATCAACATCTTCTCTGGGCAACCTGTTACAATGTGTCATCACAATGACAGCAAAGAATTTCTTCCTAATATCTAACCTGAACCTGCTCTCTTTCAGTTTAAAACCATTACCCTTGTCCTATCACTACGTGCCCTTGTAAAAAGTCCTTCTCCAGCTTTCTCCCAGCAGGCCCCCTTTAGCTACTGGAACACCCCACCACCACTCTAAAACCTTGTCAGCCTTCATAAGAAATCCAGCAAGTGCTCCTCCCCAGCTGAGCGACCTCCTAGAAACCTACTCCTAACAAGAACACGAGTCCTTTTACCGCTTGTGTGCCCTGCTCCTGCCAGCTCACCAGCTCGTGTCTGCTGGACTGAAACAGGCCCCCATGCTCAGCAGGTCAAGCTGGACTCCTAGCAGCCTGCAGCTCTGGAGCAGACTACAGAGCTCCACCAGTGCCTTTTATCATGTCATTTATAACCCTTTTTTTTATTCTGAGCTGCTCACGGAGCTTGACTGTAGTTGGAAAATACTGAAGGGATAGAGTGGAAGTCCAGTAGGGAAATCCCTATCTACCCAGGTTCACCCACTCCTCATACACACACTGGTGAACGTTTTCTCAAGTGTTCGGCAAAAAGTACTCATTTTCAACTCCAACTTGTCTATACTCAAAGTTAATGGAATTTGGGAACTGTTTGCAGGAGGCAAACATCATCTTTCCATAAAAAAATATGTGATAATTGGAAGAAAAATATGCTGGATAAGGACTCTAATTGATGAGCCCATTGAGTCCAGCTTGGGTACATCTTATCCTCATCACTGTGACTGATTAGCTCTCCTTTTGTTCAGGTTTTGCGAGTTTGGTTTCGTTTTATTTTGGGTTTGGTTTTAGGTTTAGTTTTGGGGGGTTTTTTGTTTGGTTGGGTTTTGGTTTGGTTTTTTGTTTTGGTTTTGGTTTGTTTAGGTAGGTTTGTTTGTTTGTTTGTTTGTCTTAAATCAATGCTTGGGAAAATAAGAGAAAGAGTTCCCTGAACAATTTCTTCCTTATCAAGTACCATACAGGCCTGAAGCAGCATGCATTAGTGTTATTTTAAGCAATTACATAGCGCAATATGTACGTCCTTTGCTGTTAAACATGCGCAATTTAATGGAATAAATATTTTTAAAAGATTCAGTTTTAAATGCCAATTGAAACACACGAAGTTGCAGCAAAATTCTTTCCGCTGACAAGGAAAATGCTACAAAAACAACTACTTTCATATCAATCTAAATCACAGGAGTATCAAAAGCATCAGACAAGCTTTAAAATATCTGGGGCATGCATTTCAAATATAGAATTCACCTAATTAATATCAAGTAAGATATCTTTTTTTCCAAAAAGCGACATAACACTGCTATCGGCATCTAAGGTTCCAGCTAGGTTTGATGTGGCTGAAACTTCATTATAGTTCCTGTTTTGTGAACCCTGGCTTTCAGTATGTTTTGGAGAAAGCAGCTGAAGCATCACTTGACTTTATCAGTGTTTACTTATCAGCTTTACGATATCGGCAAAGCAAGAACTAAAAAGTTTAGCTGATGAGTTCTTGTCAATTGCAATGTGAAAAATGAAAGGAATTCATCTGCTCGTATTTTGGAATGAGAAATGCTAAAGCAGCATCTGCAGTAGGTAGAATGGTAAACACTCTCAGTATAATTGCTTTTTGATTTTTGGATCTCAGCAAGAAAAAAAGTGTGCCTTTTCTTAATTACCTGGATTACCATAGTCTTTAAAACAGGTTAGAATTTAAAAAACTGTGTGAGGACAGTTCTTGCACAAAACCAACTTATGAGCCTGGAATTCCAGCAAAGGCTTAGGACCTTTCCCAGATAACTGTCCATATTATTATCATCAGCCAGGTTACACAAAATGCACAAGACAATGTGAGTCTTATTCCATCTTCCTGCTGAGGTTCCAGACTAAGTCACTTTCTCACCCATATCTGTAGGATCGTCCCTGGAATATTGCAGCTCCCTATAATGTGATATTAAAGAGAAACTACACAAAAGTCCTCTTAATCCACTATGTCCACTTGCTTTTTCAGATGAATAGGTGACTTCAATGCCTTATTCTCTTGTGTTAAAATTAATTTACTTTTCCACATATGGTGAGCACAATGCCTTGATCATAACATTGTGGACGTCCATGCAATTCTGCTAATGATTGTGTCTCTGTGAACACCTCAGCAGGATATCAGTGTCTTTTGGGGTGACACGGGGCAGAAAGAACATAAATAGCCATGCACATGCTGGATGGAGAAAGATTCTCACTTCAGCCAAGTAGAAGAGAGTAGACGTAGAAGACTGTAAAGTCCCAGTAACCTCTCCAGTCCCTGATCCTGAGTTCCTGCTTAGACTACACTCACAGTCATACCCATCACCCCATACCCACAGGAATCTCTCCAAGGATTAAAGGGAGTTCCAGGGCTCCTTTGCACTTCCCCAAAGACCTCCTGCCAGCTACTAGTCTCTGCCAGACCCCAACCTCCCCTTTCTGTTGGACATGGATGGAGACACACAGATGGTCATTTTCCAGTGTTCGCAGCTTCTCTACTGTGTCTCCTTGGGGTGGCTTTCCTGCACTGCCTGCCACCAGTTTATCAGACAGAAATCAATGGTATTTAAACCAGGGCTAGAACTGATTAAGTAACTGTATTTTTCCTATGCTATAAAACTTTTAATGAAGCTGTAACACTGGTAAATCTCTGGATATACACTAGCCTAGACAAGTCTAAATGAAACAACAGAAAACGTCTGCAACTGTTCTCTCCACTGATTTACACTCACTGGCAGAAGGGTACAGTCTTCCAGTTTAAACCTTAAGATCACCATTCTTTAATCTCCTCCTCTGTTAAGTACCTGAGCGCTTATCTTGATGGCCATTATCAAACCATCTGATGTCCCACAAGATTATATTAACAATAATAAATCTCTCATCTTTCTTATCATGTAGTGGTTGGAACTTGATTAGGAATAATTTTAGGTGTTGTTACTCCTGTGTTCCCCTCAGGGAGCAAACAAGTCTTGTTGACTGAAACATTAGTAAACAGGATTATGACAAAACAAATCATCGAAGTAGAAGAGTTGGGGTGTGAAGCCCAAAGCATCTAGAGAAATGCATTAGTCATACCTTGGAAATCAAACAAGAATTTGGGGAAGGGAGGCAGAAAGCTAGTGAGGTCAAAAGGTAGGCAGAACTAGCTGTAAATAACTTCCCTCAAGATAGCTGACTAACACAATGTGCATGGGCTGAAACTTGTTTATTTGAACCCTGTGAACCCAGTACACGTTTCTGTAGGTTAAATACCTTGGAGCTGGAGGCAGATGCAAAAGGTTACTCCCTAGTTAACAACAAAACACAGTGCTCTCCCACACCTCTCCACTGAGGGCTGTAACCGGCATGATCAAATGAAAAAACCCTTAAACCCTGGGAAATACAGTCCCCTGTGACAGGTAGGAATGGTCCTGAAAACAGCCTGCCTGCACATCCACCTTGGGTCATGTTTACACACCAGATGTTTGGTACAGCCCAGGACTAATCAAGGAAAGGGAGGTGGGACACTCTGCTTCAGAATTTCTCATTTATTTTCCTCAGAACCTCATCTCCCTCTTGTTCTCCTTCTCTGCCCATGTCACTCTATAACCTTGATTCTTTGTTGCTGGAAATACATATTTGGGCAAAAACTACAGAGAAAATAGCACTGGGCACCAGTGAAACCATCCAGAATAAATGTGGAAAAAAACCCCAAGCCAAAACAAAAACTACCCTCTTTAGAAGGAAAGCTTTAAACAGTCTCTAAAAGAGTAGGATCTTATTATTCTATGATTCTTTGTCCAGTTAGCTTCTGGATAGTGGATATTCACACATTTCATCAATGAGATTTATTCCTCTACAGGTATTATCTATATTCTAACATGTTTTCATTATGAATTTTAAGGAAGGAAATACTAGAAGCGAGCACAAGCAGAAAGCTATTTCGCTGCATTAATAAACTGCTCAAATCCCAGTACTAAAGCTGAACTGTAATGAACATGTCAAATTAAAACTCCTCTAATACTCTAAGCCCACCTCATGGCCTGCTCCTGCTGCGTCTCAAGTCACTTAAAATCAGTTTGGTGATGGCTGCCCCACTTCACAACTGAACTCAAAAGCTATCTAAAATTAAAAGCTGGACAAATTTGGTTCCAGCAACCGGAGGCAGATCTTTTCTTCCTGAGATTAGAACATCTCAAAACACCCTGTTCACTGTTAGAGTGAAAAGATTATTCATATAGTCAAAACCATGACAAAAATTTTAACAGGAATAGGATGAAGGTTCTACATAATTGCCAGCTGAAGTGAGAATAGTTTTTGCATGCAGCTCACAGCAAGATCACTGCAAAACCATCTTTTCAAAAAAACACACCTATCACTATGGAAGTGCCTCCTTTCCATTACTGTCATAGTTATGTACATTATTGGAAGGAAATAAATGTTCCCTGATGCCCATTACTCTCTGGAAGGGGAGGACAAAAATAATACCTTTGTCATTTTTAGAGCTGATCCAAATTTCTTGCCATAACTGTCACATATTAAGTATGTAAATTTAATTGTCATTATCTCCAAATCAAAATACCTAATTTTTCCAGGAGAAATGCCAACTGACATTGTTCTGTTTGAACTGCTATTTATGTATAATCTCATTTGAATACATCCAAATATCAACTTGTAGGAGTTTCATTACAGCAAAAGCAATAAAGCCAACTATAAGAAAAACATTTCAGACATTAACTGGTTCCTCAAAAACATCAGTTGCAAATTAATGTTTATGACAAGACTAGAACTTTGTTATTGTTATTTCAAGGGATGATATTAGAGAAATAATAGGTTAATATTTATAGTGTAGGATAATTCAATGAGCTGATTCAGGACTAATATGATAAGGCATAAACAAGGTTTGACTAATTATCAACTAGGTTAACATAACATTGTGTGCATGTGTGTGGTGTGTGTTAGATGAAACATACATTGTTGTGAATGTGCCAGATCTGCAATACTGATTACTCATCTCTGCTTGCAGACAGACTGAAAGTACTTGCTCTCAAGTGTATGTGCCAATTAAGTCATAGAATCATAGAATATCCTGTGCCGGAAGGCACCCATCAGGATCATCAAAGTCCAATTCCTGGCCCTGCACAGGACATCCCAAGAGTCACACCATGTGCCCGAGAATATTGTCCAAACACTTCTGGAACACTGTCAGGCTTGATGCTGTCACCACTTCCCTGGGGAGCCTGTTCCAGTGCCCAGCCACCCACTGGGTGAAAAACCTTTTCCTGATATCCAACCTAAACCATTCCTGACACAGTATCCTTATGAATTAAGTAGAGAATATTGTCATTCAGGGTAATGGTGATCCAAATATTGCTGCTTGGTGAATAAATTTTGTTGGGTTTTTTAATAACTTCTTGTTCCCTTGTGTTACAGTAGCCTCATCATCCTAAGAAAATAGAGCATAAACTAAAAAAAAGGCATGTCTACAATTTAGCTATTTTTAGCCCAGCATCACACTAGAAAAGTTCTGAGTTTCTTGTCAGTGCTTTCTATGCAAAATTTCCAGAATAAATGGCTTTGACAGCTCTCTGAGCCCACAATTGCTCCTCCAGTTGTACTTTCTAGTATTTATCCCATGAAGGTCAAGAGAGGTCATACATCCGTACTCACACTTGGTCACTGAACAGGTGTGTCATCCTCTTCTGCAGTTACTAAGTTAAACCTAAGCCCTACATGCCCCTGGTCCCCCCACTCACACCCTGGTGATAGGCCAGACACAATTCCTTTCCTGGCACCGCTATCAGTCAGGAACTACAACTGGATACAGGTCATTACACTCACCATTTTAAAAATGCTTTCCACTTAACTTCCACTAATAGTTTGTGCAACCACAGAAACTGGTTAATAGGATGGTTTTATATAATCTGTTGCAGGGAAAACATCCTCACTTCTACGATATTGTTTCAAAACCACTGGAACATTCTGTTTAGAGGAATTTTGCACAAGATGAAGGCAGCAGCCCTAAGGATCTTCACTGAGTTACAGAGTCAGTTGGTTTCTCTTCCTGACAGCATTATAGGAGTGAAAAAGAGTCAGATTCTTAAAAATGTTGGCAGATGAAATAGCAGTCTAAAAGTTTTGAGACCCTCAAATTTATACCTGCAAACCAAGAGGCTGAGGAATCAAAGATACCATTCCCAGAGTAGACAGTTCCTGAATTCTGAGAGTTGCCAGAATGACATTTCAGTAAAAGCATTTTCCTTCCTTCTGCGGATGCCTTGCACTTGGCTGAGGCAAGTCATGATGAGAAGCAGAGGTGTTCCAGCTCCAAAGCTATATCCCAGGAAACAGGTGACCAGTGCCTTCGGGTCCCCAGCTCTCAGACCACCTGCACACATGATCAGGCTACAGTCTTGTTCAATCACTTTTACTACATCTATTTCTATAGCAAAATTGTTACTCTAACTAGTAGAAGATGGCAAATAGTTCTTACCAAGCAGTGAGCTCTGTTGACTGTTAATAAGTTTGTTTTAAAGTTGCACAACCTTGCTTTGACTTTCAGTAGAAAAGCTTTGGGTTTGAACAGACTTCCAAAATATTTAGAACCCCATAGACTACTTACACTGGTTGAAAATGACCTCTGAAAACCCAAATTTTTGTTGTGGGTTTATTCCAAAAGAAGTACTGCAGATTTAAAAGTGGAAAGAAATGATTGAATAGGTTATGTTTCAAATTTTACAATTATTTTCAGTGTAGACAAAATGCTAAAAAAAATGCTTTCTGGCCTAATGTTTTGCTTTTTCAAAAGCGTAAGGCCCAGTCAAGGTCAGGAAAAATAAAATTTTTTAAATATCCAAAAAACCTTTGTTCCATTTTCAAACCAAAAGGATGCAGCTGTCATAGTATGGGGATGATACTGTCTTTTTCTTCGTTCTAACCAGTACCTGTTCAGAGCAGGACTTCAGACTGCACAGCTGCAAAACCCATGCCATAGAGGACAGCTTGTAGTAACGAGTGTACTTTATCCATGCAAACCATCCCACTAACCTTAATGGGACAACTCTTTTTCTAGGTTGATCTATATTCTTCAGCATTTGCACATTTTGTGTTAAAAATATCTGTTGAGGGAGAAATAAATTATTAATGAATTATTAGCCTCAATTTGCCTTCTATATTTGTCAAGCAGAGCTGTGTTTAAAGACTTAGCCTTTCACTGTGCCTATGGATAATGCATATCGAGAACTGTAACATGCAGAAGGACAGCCTTCCACAGAAAAAGGATAGAAGGGGGAGGAAAAAACTCACTTTCTTGTAGAAAAGGAAATAACACACATCTTCATTAGTAATTTAATGAGAAGTTTTGTCCTTTTTGCAGTAAAGTTTCCTCATGCAATTATTTTCACCTTTCTCCAGATCAGTTCAATGACAAGATCATGATTTTAAATTCGGAACATCCAGATCCGTTCAGCCTGGAAAACTGGAATATTTTGGCATACATATTTGCTTCAAGATTAGCAGAAGAGATAATGTTTGAACACTGGGGCTTACACAAGAGTAAAGTTTGCTTCAAAAACTGAAAAGATGGCAGCCTGATGGAAGGGTTTAACAGGAATCATCACCTCCTTAGTGACACTGATTGCTTTACTCACTTTCTTGCCTGCTATTTGTCCATTTAAACACCCTGTCATTGCCAGGTTATTTTGCAACAGAGGAACCTTGGATCAGCAGAGAAAGTAAATACTGCTCAAACATGCACATTTTCTGAGTATCAGCAGACCAGAATTTCCGGACATGAGTGAATGACATCACACAGGAGGCAATAAATTATCATAACACATTTATCTCTGCTGTCTCTTGGCTCAAAAGGTACAACACCACCTCTCTGGCTGGCATCTGGCGGCTGTAGGCCAACAAGCAAGCTGTTGATAGTGGCCTGATCTGCAACTTAGCCAGGCATACAGGACCCAAGCCATGTCATGCAGTGTCCCCTCCAATGGGACTGCATCCCCAGCTGACCCTCACAAGTGTTTCAGCCATTTGGCAGCTGTGGGTAGGCTCCTGATCCCATGAGATGTCATGCAGATTAGTGTGGGGTGGCAATGGCTTCTCTTTTTTCAAGTGAGGGTGCAGATGTACAAGTGCCAACTAACTCTGCACACTCCCGCAGACCCTCATCCCATCCTGTGACTTAATTCTTTCTTCCTGATCCCTGATGAACCCTGGGGATCTGGAATAATGCTGTTCCTTGCCATCAGCACAAGTTCCAATAATATGGACAGAAACGGTCCGTGTTCAAAACTACAACTCATACTCTGCATTCCCAAATCATATAAAAGCTTGGGGCCTTGTTTGACCTATAATAATTTTTGTTCATGCAGGTAAGTGAACTGTCCACCCAGAATTATGTCTGATTTAATGATGGATATTTAGTGCCTTGTGTGTGCACTTATTATGAGATCCTTGATTTTCTGAAAGAGATTAGCTTTCTTTTTCCTGAAGAAGAAAAATAATAATAGTGTAAACATTAAGAGTTTAAAGCCAGAACAAACATTCAAGAAAGCCAAATTATATTACAGTTGTACAGTTACTTACAGGTCTTTTGATTTTTGAATGCAAGAAGTCAGCCCTACAGGGCTGGCACAACCATTTTGTCTACGAAGTGCAGCACCATCCCTCAGGAAGGAAAACAGTGAGTTCTCAAAAACGTGGATTTTTGTGTCAGTGAGGCCCTGCAGGCTGAAATGTGCCCATGTTTGGTGGGTTAAGGACTCTTATTCAAGTGGTTCTCGGTGGGTGTGAAATAACTGCTGAAAACAATCTCATCCGTAAAACTGCACCAGTTTGGCTGCACCACATTTTCTCTCCATATACCATGTGCTAACTGATAGAATGTGAATCACAAGAATTAAAGACAGAAAGGATCTATGATCTCACCCATCCTTCTGCTACCAGGCCAGTCTTGTTCCCTGACATATATTCAGCACTACTTTCAAGTCCTTTTATGAAAGATGCATACAGACTTCCACTAATTCTTTGCCAATGCACAAGCCTAATGCTTCCCCAGTTAAAAAATCTTTATTTTAGAGTACAGTTTTTTGCCTAATTTCATGGCATTATCTTCTTGGTCTGCCCTTGGTAAATTCTATATACTTTTAACTCTCTTTCCTTTTTTTTACCACTTCTGCCACATCATTCTGTCAAATGCCACAGCAAAGGAGCAGATTTGCAAAGGTGACATTTTTTAGCATCCTCAAAGTTTTTCAAAGCACCCCCATATAGAACCCCGCGGCTGCTGGTGAGCAGCTATTAAGAGGAAATGCAGAATTATACAAAAATGCAGGGACAGATTTATGCTAGTGGAGGCATGACCCAACCATTGCTGATAAACAATGGGCTTTCCCAAATGTTGCTACATCTCATGCCGTCTGTTTATGAAATGCTAAGAAGAATGTATAAAAAAACCCACAATAAGTCAAAATTTGAGGTTTTCTCTTGCTGTTTAAGCCTTCCTATAATGGAAACTGAAAGATTTCTTTAACTGGACAAGTCTTCTGCATTCTTAAAATGACAGTTTCATCCATGGGTAATTGCATGTATTGGTTACAAGTATACAAGGTGGCTGCCTGTATAATGTGTTTTCTGTTACCATTTATACCTGCTCTTTAAACTGAAATTGCATGCCCTGCAAAAAATGTCCCACTTAGGCCCTGCCAGTTGCTCAGTATGCTGAATCCCAGTGTAAAGAACCAGACTCTAGAATACCTTTGTATCTGAACTTCTTTCCTCCAACTACAAAGGTGACTCTGCCATAGAAATCAGAAGTACTCGAATGGTTTAACATTTGCCCTGAGGTGATTCAGCATTTGATTTAAGTGAAATCTTCAGTTGCCTCCATCCTCTTTCTTCATGAAAAAAGCTGCCCTACCTGACAAATAGGAAGGTAAGAAAATCTTACTACTCAATAGTTATGTTCTAAATTACTTGGTGGCCTCAGGGTGGGGCTCAGAATCAGGGTTGATCATTTTCTGACCATGTCAGGTCATAGTACACCCACTAGTGCCAGGCAGCAATCTGAGCCTGAGTAATGCCCCACATTTTGCTGTTACTGAATGTAGAGCTGGAAATTGCTGGTGAGCACTCAAAGCTTATTTTAATAGTTTTACAGCAGACAGTATCATTTCACAGAATTAGAAAAATAGAAGCTAGGAAATCCATTTTTGTTTGTCCAGTCTTAAGCTATCCTCTGTCAACAAATTCATTGCACATATGAAAGCAAGACAGTATTTTTATCGTGAATCTCAAGACCACTATATTACAGAATCACAGAATATTCTGAGTGGGAAAGGACCCACAAGGATCATCAAGTCCCACTCTTCAGTGACTGGCCTGTACAGGGATCAAACCCACAACCCTGGCACTATTAGCACCGTGCTCTGACCAACTGAGATATATTTTCTAGTTTGTGTCTGTCTCAAATCAGTTTCTTCCACTTTCTCTGAAGTTTTATATCTGATCTGTTACTGCCGCCAGAGTTCTGTCAATAAAGCAGTCCTCACTAGTACTGAGCAGTGGCAGTTTTATGCAGAATTTTCACTTTTTTATTCTTTTAAATGGCCAACGACCCAAAATTTCAAAATTCTTTGGAAAGGAAATTCAAGGACCTGGGAAGGAAGGGTTGGAATGCTCAAAATATCTTTAAATATTAATGTACTACCGTCAATTTTTCAACTGCCATATTGAATTATACATAAGATAAAATACATTGTACATGTACTTAAGAGAGAGAGAAAGGTATTTATTACACATTGTAACTGTTCTCCTTAAATATTAATAGGGAAATCTTCATGTGATTCAAACATTTTCCTATTCGCTGCCAGCCAGCAAAACAGGCTTGATTTCTTCTGAACTTTGATATTAACACACTTTTGCTGCACATTTTCTAACAAAATGCTTGTCAGAAGTGTAGTCTGGCACCTTTTATGTTTGCTTTGCTCAACCACAGTAAATGACATCTAGACATAAGCCAAATACATTCCTATTATGTTCCTTTCATGTATACTAAAGTATGTAGAATGTACGCCCCTCAGTGGACTCCAGCATCTTCTGAATGTATATAAATATAAAATGTGCATATAAATATTTTCCAAGTCATCAGACACACAAGCTTGTTGTGCACTTTAAAATAAATTTTATTCAAGAGAGAGAAAACCACATTGTGTTCTAGTTTAAAAGCAGGGAAGAGGTATGAGCAGAAGTTTTTTAATCAGCTCTACATAGAAGAAGAAGGGATGCTCTGCTGCCTTTTAACAGACACTTGTGCAAAACCTCTAATTTTATGGTTCTACAGAGACTTGTCACAATTCCAAGTGTTAAGTACTGCTTTTTTTAAAAATACAGTTCCTTAAGGGACTGTTAGTACTGCCTGGGTTTGCAGAAGAACTGCACTGAGAGCTGTAAGAAATGTTGAGCCATTAGCATGGAGTTAAACAGTGCTGATATGGTAGGTTAGGGTCCACCTTTAACTGTTTATACTAACGATATTTTTGTAAGAGTCCAAGCAAGTTTTATGTTTCTGAGCAAACAGAGGGAGTAGCCTTGGAGGATGAAAATTCCCCAGGGTTTTATTTTCTCATGTTGTCAGTTCAAGGAAGGACAATAAAGAGCCCTGAACTTTGAAAATGTGTTCAGATTTTAATAAATGCACAAACATTTTCAGATACTGGGCTAAGGTTGAGTATTAACCATATATTGCAAGTTTCTAATTGCTGTACTTCTCTCCATTCCTTTAACAGAGATATTCACTACTGCACGATCATAGTAATTACACCTGCTTCCTCTTACCCAGGGAGTTAGATGCGAAAGATACACAGGGTCTTTGTATTTTACACCATTAAATAACAAGCCTGCAATCTAGTTTACAGAAAGCTTTGTGTCAAGACATGCAGAGCAAATCTTTAAGGTTTGGGCTGCTAAGCAGCACCAAACAGGTCTGCCTGGACACCTCATGCACATGAAAATCAGATTATTGCCTATTGCATTATTTTTATTCATCTGTATTTTGGTAATGAGGACAATGTACTTGGCATCCACTCACCACACACAGAGAAAAGAAAATTTGAACACACACATGCCCACACATAGTCTTCTTTCATGCAGCTGGGGAAAGTATTGAAATTGAGGTCTTACATAATGTACAGCAAATAAGTAAGCAGCAGCTAACTGTAAGACAAAGAGTAATTTGATCTCACATACTCAAACTGAGTAAATATAGCTGCTCTTTATTAAATTTTGGGTTTCATTACAAAGAAAGCTGGACAATGACATGAAGATGAGAAAATTGTGAAGAGAAGAAAGGAGTTTGCTCCCCATTGTTACTCAGTTACTGTTAATCTCAGCATTGTCTCTATCAGTGCCCAGAGTGGCAGTCTGGTTTTATTTTCATGCCCTTAAATTAATATTTCTCTCACTTAGCTACTTGTATTGGGTTTGCATGGCCAAGTTTTTGTAGTAAGGGGATGCAGGGGTGACTTCTGTGAGATGTCCAGCAGAGCCAATGTCAAGAGGCTCCAAAGGCCAACATGCCACCGGCCAAGGCTGAGCCAATTACAAATTATGGTAATGTCTCAATAATAACATTTTTAAGAAGACAAAGAAAAAAAAGTCATTGCACAGTTGTAATAATGGCCAGAGAAGAGTGGGGTGAGAACATGTGATGGGAGCAGCCCTCCAGACACCAGGGTCAGTGGAGAAGGAGGGGGAAGAGATGCTCCAGGCACCAGATGAGCGCCGCAGCAGAGCGGGGGGATGCCTGAGAGGAGGCGCATGGAGAAAGGAGCCCACACTGGAGCAGCCCGTCCTTGAAGGACTGCACCTTGTGGAAGAGTGACCCATGTTAGAGCAGCTTGAGGGGGACTGTTGCCTGTGGGATGGACTCACATCAGAGAAGTTCATGGAGAATTGTCTCCTGTGAGAGGGGCCCCGTGATGAGCAGGGGAAGGACTCCTTGCCCTGAGCAGTGAGAGAAACATGTGATGAACTGACCATCACTCCCATTCCCTGTCTCCCTGTGCTGCTGGGGAAGGAGATAGAGCTGGGAAGGAGGGAGACATGAGGGGAAGGTGTGTTTAAGGTCTGTTTTACTTTTCATTATCCTGCTTTGATTTTGTTAGTAATAAATTCAATTAATATCTCTAAATCCAGCCTGTTTTGCCCGTGATGGTATTTGATGATTGATCTCTCCCAGTCCTTATCTCAACTCATGAATTCTTTGTTATTATCTCTCCCCTGTCCACCTGCAAAGGGGAGTGAGAGAGCTGCTTTGGTGGGTGCCTGGCATCCAGCCAGGGTCAGCCCACCACCACTGATGAAGAAAAAGAATTGTGACACTTGTGCAGCAATAATGAAACAGTGAGATAAATATCATGTATTTTCCAGCCAATTGCTTACAGACTTTCTGAATTAGTGTTCAGGAAATTGGCAGTCTGCTGACCCAGCAGCATCTCTGAGGTACAGCAGTGGTGTTCAGCTAGCCTGGCAGCTCAGCCTCCATATCCTGACATGGCTCTAACTCTGGCTTGTGGCATTTTATGACAATATACAAATCTTGCCATTTTGTAGTTAGGCCATAACGTGGAACAAAACTGGAAAGCCAACACAGTTTATAATTAGTATAGGATTGGTAACTTATTCTAGGTATTTTTTTTCTGAGGTATTTCGGTAATGTTAAAGGACTTTACCACCAGCTTATAAGTGGAACTTTTGTGCTAAAAGGCAGGGGTACATTCAGACTGCTGAACGCCTATATAATATTATTTTCTAAAGAGAAGCTAAATTCTAGTGTCATGGTCAGAATTATTCTAGTTTGGGGAACATATAAAATAAGAAAACAAATTCTCTAAAAAGTAGTCTAGAGCAGTTGCAATGAATATGTACATCTCACTTGTGCAACTCCATTTATTTCAGTGACACCAACCCAAGCCAGCCCAACTCAGAAAATTACTTAGAACTTGTCTGCTTTTTTGAGTTACATCAGGATTGTGTACTTCATGGTAAGCATACCATTGGAGCAGGCACACAGTGGCAGCACTCCAACAGCTTTCATTTTACAGTGAGTTGGTGCTTTCAGGCAACGAATGTTTCCTCTGACGGTTTCACTCTGTTTTAATAGTGCTGACTCCATTTCTGGTGGCATTTTCCTAGCATTTGGATGCAGGCCATGGAGCAAATAAAAATTGCTATGCCCTACCTTAGGATCACACAAGAAAAACCCTGGAATGTTCTCCTGCCACCTCATGATCTGACTCTTTCAAACAGCCAGTGTCAGTGGACAGCCACAGCCACCAGAAAGGCAGCCCATACATTGTCTGATAGTCAGGCCGATGCACTACACACATGGTGTGTGTACACATGAGGTGATGCTGGCCACTGCAATCTGGCTGCAAGCCAAGAATTGTGCTAGTCAGCAGCTGTGACCGCGGCTTTAGGGTCCTGCACTGGTTTTGGCTGGGACAGAGTTCATTTTCTTCACAGTGGCTGGCATGGGGCTGTTTTGGATTTGTGTTGAACACAGGGCTGATAATACATAGATGTTTTTGTTCTTGTTGAGCAGAGCTGACACAGAGCAAAGGCCCTTTCTGGTTTTCATCCTGCCATGCTGGTGAGAAGACTGGGGATGCATGGCAAGTCACAGGCCCCTCTGTCTCCTCTGCAGCTGCACAAGAAAGAGAACAAGCATGAGACCAAGGAAAGAGAAGCCTGGGTACCTGCTTCAGCAAGGACAACACAGAGTAGCTTCATTTAGCACAATGTGGTTCTGGGAGCAGGAAGGAGACATCATCAGGGAGATGAGAGCAACGAACGGCTGCAGAAGACAAAGATCTTTGAGCTTCAGCAACAGGGACATACACATAGGAGGGCTCCCGCAAACACATTCAGCACCTGGAAGTCCATGATGTTCCATTGGTGCCTGCAGGTGCTAATTAATACAGTGCTGATAGCCTGACAAGCAGGGCTCTTATGATGAAGGTGAATACATCTCTTGAATTACAGTTATTGCCACTGTTTTCCCCTCGGCAGTCCTCAAGACAGCTAGTGACTAGCTTTATAGACATTACTTTGTATTTTCCTGTCTTCTGAATCTTCCTCTTTTCTCCCATCTGTGACAGATAAGGAAGACTTGATGATACCAGGACCTAACAGTCACCAAAACAGATGAAGGGAAACCACAGTGCATGTTTTGAGAAAAAGTGATCCTTGATGTGTAATGTCAACCTCAGAATCCAGTTCTGAAATGTTGGCGCCAGTACTGTCTGAAGCAGTACGTGGTGCATTGCAGAAGGAGAAAGACACCAATTTTCCAGGTAGTCTCAGTGCGCTAGGAGATGCCACTTCCCAGAGGAGAATTGCTGGGGATATGGTATCAGGGACATCTCACACAGACATGAAGACACCCATTTGGCAAAAGAGACTTTGGCTAGCATACTGGGTCAGGTGTCCTAGTTCACGGGGTGTCTAGCCAAGGTCTCCTGAGAACATGCTTTTGGTGCACCGTTAGTGTGTCCTATTGAAGTCACATGCCATCTATTTAAACATACTGGCTCAAAGAAAAAGAGACTACTCACCATGGAATTTGTCCTCATGCTTGGTAAAATGGTATTTTCCAGCTCTCTCTGGGCAGTAGCATTTGGTTTAATGGGCAAAACCAGAATTTGCACAAAAAATAGCTCTCACTTAAACTGCAAATTCTTACATGCTGTGCAAACAGTACAGGCTCTGTAGGATCAGAAAGATCTTGGTTTGAAAATTTTAATCTTTGCATTCAAGGTTTCTTGCCTCTTGGAACCCCCTTGGGAACTCCAGAGGCTAAAGGAGTTAATAAAGCACCACCTTCACCTCCAGAGGAACCAAAGCAACTCAGCTTCCATGGGTCACTGTTTTCACTACAAAAGAAATCACTAGTGGAACGGTTATGACACTTCTGAGAGGAGGCAGAGTAATTCATGCCTGTCAGAAAGAAATTCTCTGCCCAGCAGCACCAGCTCTTGTACTGATCCTTTGCAGAGTAGCAGGAAGTACCTCACCAGCCTCTAAATTTGCTGGACACTTCCTAGTGTCCAGCTCCATGAGGACTGTCTATATACAGCCCTGATTTAGTCTTCTCTTTGAAGCAGTGTTATTGCAGTTTCTGAGTCACAGATTTTAAGGGCAGCTGTTCCTCATGCACAGGGTTTTCAGAGCCTGCAGCTGATGTGACTTCAGGTTAATGTACAGGCAGTCAGACACCAAAGTGGAAGAAGTAGAAGAGCAGCATGAAAGCATGCTTTGTGAGTCCATTTAACCATAAGATCTGCTTCTGCAACACCTTTCCAGTTCCCTGAATATAACAATTTCACTCCTTCAGCAATTCCTAGGTTTTGTCTGCTTGGCCTGCTACTTTGCTTGTTGTCCTCCGTGTGTAACCCTTCCACAGACAAGCCTCTTTCCTCCATTTCATCGTCCTCACATGGGTTCTCAAACACTTGTTTGCAGATGTTGTGGAACACTCAGCAGCAGTGTTCCAGGAAAGCTCTGGTGCACTTTGAATATAAGTTTTCTGCTCCTCATCATTCAGACATTTTGACAGCAATGCCAAGCACAAAAGACCCAGCAATATAGCAGCTGGAAATTATGTTAAACTAGGGGAATACTCTGCCTATATGCAGATCTCTATATCAGTGAAGCTTGGGTTACTACTCAGTAAATTCAACATGTACAAAAGTCCCAGGTACAATTAACACTCATCCGCAAAGTTAATTTTTTTCCCTATTGCATTGCCCATGCTGCTAGAACCTGGTCACATAACATGAAATCAACTGAAAGTATTTATGAAGAGATAATGAAGGCCAAATTCTATCACAAAGTGGTTCTTGTGAAAAAGGAGCTCAAATGTACCCTCAAACCCACTTAAAATTAATCATAACTTTGCACATAAATCAGCCATCATGCTAGCTGGACATACTGTCATAGTAACTATCCCGACTACAGCATCACTGCTCAGAGACTTTTAACCAATTTATATCAAATACACATTTCCCATATGATTGTTAACATCTCTGGTCTACAGCTATGTCTCAAAATTCCAATTCTCTCCTCCAAACCAGTATTAGCTACAGATGTCACACAGTTTGATTTTGCTCAGTGAATGCCATATATTGTGAGGAAAAAAAATGGACTGCATTGGATAGCATTGATATTGTTTCACTGATGAAGAGCCTTTCCAGTTGAAGATGATACACTTAACGGTTAAAGCTCAGCAGAGAAACTGATAGATATGTGGAACAAAAGGGAGGATACTTGAGCCATTCTCCAGCACCTCATTCCAGATAACTCCAAGTCTTCGTGTATATTAAGCTTGGGTCTCTGCCCTAGGCAGTTGTGCTAAGCATTTTATCTACATGGAGAAATTTACAGGTCAAATAATGTTGGAAAAATACCTCAGTAGAGTTATATCAGTATTGAACCCTTGCATGACACTCTTCTTCATGAGTAAGACTGCTTACATGGAATTTATTCCAACATAAATATAGCACTACAATCAGATCGACAGAGTTCTACTGGTCAAAATTCCCATCTAGAAAGTCCTGTCAAAATTATTAGAAAATAATAATAGCAACCCACCTTCATTTGTTCAGTCACATTTCTTTACTGCTATTTTATGTACACAGAGAAAGGAAAATAAATTTATTCTCTACATGATGCAGAAGGGGGACATTTTTTTATATTGGCTGGGTTTATACCTTTTTCTGTGTCAACAATGATTGCTACAAAACTTCACATCAGGAACGTGGTAGTATAGCATAACTCAAAACTCAGAGAATCAAAAGGGAATATGGAAGTCCAAGGACACTTGATAGAGCTCAGTGAGCTAAGATTAAGGGGCAAAATGGCAAATTTCCCTCTTGCACTAATCAAATGTAATCACAGCTGACAAGTAGCTCTTCCCTCCAGGGGCTTACTGAATCTGTCCTAAAACTTTAATTCTAGATTAAATCAAAGTACAAACAGTTCCAAAAGGCAAGAGAGACAGCATGCCCACTACTGGAATATTAAAATACAACATCAGCTATCTGACACAAATCAACTGATTTCTTATCTAGCTTTTTCTTGTCATGATGAAAACCCCTGTTTATCCTGGTTCAATACCATTCTTTTCCTCTGCTGGCACTCAGTAATTTGCTCCTTTCTTAACAAGCAGCAATGAACTGTGGAGGTGGAACAATGAACTCTTTCATGGATAGAAAGACAAGAAAATAAAACCCCTTTCACTGGACATCTTTTGCTCTTGGTCTTTCTCTTGTCTGATACAGTGGCTGCCTAAGTATTTTCAAAAAAGAGAAGTCTAAAGGAGCGATTATTACAGTTATAATGGTCAAAAAGGACACCTTTTTCATAATATATCTCTTACCAACAAAGTTGCAAAATTCAAAGGGCTAGATTCTTATTGATTATATGCATCCTTTTATAAATGCTGGGAAATCTCTGCAGGCACTCATGGTTTGACACTGTCTGTCTGTATATTTGAGGCCTTCATGCTGCAAGTCACTGCACCAGGATGGGCACATACAGACTGGATGGGGATGGCAGATGGGCTGATGCAGACCCAGGACCCTGCTGTGCTGAAGCAGAGTTTTGGGGGGCAGAGCCAGCACTCCTCACCTCTCTGAATGTGTGGCAAAGCCCGCACAGCCATGCTGCACAGTGTCGGAGTGATGCACAGAGCAGATCACTCCAGCAGCACATTGCAGGCGCTGGGCCGGGAAAGGCTCCTCCGTTTGCTCCACTCATCAACCCACTCCAGTGCTGTTGCCATCGTCCAGCCAGTGTAAATCTATGTTGATAAAACTAAAAAGCAGAGACCAAGCCAAGCACTGATGTTCCCCAAAGCTGCCAGTTATGTCTCTTTAAGACCTTGACATCAAGCCTGGCAAGATTTAAGCACCTTAAAATTTGAATTAAACTTTTAGCTGTTAATCAGTAGCTGTAGCTAAACAGTTATGGTTAAGCAATTGCATTCTGAATGTTGTATGCTTGTCTAATCTTTTCTTTTAAGGGAAATTGATGGCAATCCCAAGGTGAATGGGGTGTCTGGATGAGAGCCACCGGGCTGAAGTCAGCAGAACTGAGCAGTAACTGGGGGAAAGGTAATTCCAGCAGTGGGCATCATAGCCTCTGACTCAGTGTCCACTTATTCAAAACAGACCCCAGACTCGAAGGGAAGAACTACACCAGCAGACTAAGAAGCACACGAAACAAGAGATACAACTAATAAATAAGGGGTTGAGTACTGAAAAATGAAAAAGTTATATAATTGTAACCAATGAAAGCTGATGCCTCTGTTTGTTAAAATGTATAAATAGTGTAAAGTTTTGATGATCCATGAGCCAGCATTTTGTGGGTTACCATCAAGCTCCCTACTTGGTACAAACTTAGAATAAAAGATAGAACTATCTCACCTCGGTGTGTGAACTGGTGCTGTGCACCAGCTAATGAGCTCACATTTGGACAAAAACATTACCTTACTAATTAGTGAAATTAGTGGAACTCACGGTAGGTAAAGGAGTTTGTCATTGTGGAATAACTTGTGACACTCGAGCTTTCTTCTCTTTTTCACTGGTGCACCAGGAGATTGAATAATGACTTCCATAAGGATCCCTGGATATTTTTTTTTAATCTGATCACAACAGAAGTTTATGGTTTTAATTACAGCTGGTGAAACTGGAGTCTGTATTCCATCCCCTCAACCACAAAGATCTTTTTCCATGAGATT
Organism: Dryoscopus gambensis; assembly: GCA_013389985.1. Taxonomy (NCBI): domain Eukaryota; kingdom Metazoa; phylum Chordata; class Aves; order Passeriformes; family Malaconotidae; genus Dryoscopus; species Dryoscopus gambensis. The sequence goes on from WEIT01011779.1 coordinate 44,849, forward strand.
TTGATTTTAAAAATATGTTCTTATTGTTCCTCTTTTCAAATGTCTGCATTTCTTTAAGAACAATCTCAAAGGCCTTGTTTAAGTATTAATTTATTTTCTCTTCCAACATATTCTTTTCATTAGAAAAATACTTTGTCATTTGCTACATAGTCTGTGTCCTCTGAGAAGTTGAGCAGCTCCTGAAAAGTGTGAGTGCTTAGCTCCTCATAAGGGAGGTCCAAAACAACACCCCTCAAAGAGCACTGAGAGGGAACTAGGAAAAGACTGATTGCAATTTTCACCCAACTTAAAAGCAGATGAATAGCTGCTGCAAGAACAAAGCCTGTGTCCATTGACAGAACAAACTAAAAATAATACAGTACCATAGGCCTTGAGTTTGGATTCTTCTTGGAGCATTCACGTTTAATACTCAGCCTCACAGACTGGGGAAGGAGAGGAAAAGGAGAGTGCTGTGTGTCACCCAGGAAGAGAGGCCAGTAGCCCAAGCTGCATTAAACATCTATGGTTTTGCTGTTTAGCATTTTAGGAAACTTAAGTCAATTGTGCTTCTACCTGTTACCAGTCACTCCTTTAGTTCAAATAACGAGAAAAGTGTTAAGATTCCTTATCTCTGTTAAAGACCCATAGGAAAGGTGGTCAGGAGATCTCAAGAAGACAATTACTCAGTTTAAGGAGTTGCTTCCTTTTTAAAAATCCCAGGAAATTACCTCCCCACTTTTCCAGCTTCCTCCACATCTGTCATGAATGAGTGATTTATGTTGCTTAAAGAATTACCATCAAAGGTCTTTAAAAAAAAAAAAAAAACCAAGGTTTAATATAAATTTCCAAAAGCACAACTTAACATTAAGTTCAGTGGTAAGGTTCACTGCATTACTTACTACACAAATGAAACATACAAAGAAAAATCAGATTTAAATCAATTTATGCATGCATAAAAGCACAAGGAAGTATGCATGGAGGTATACACCTGTTAAAAATCCCCCTCAAGTTCAGTGAAATACTCATGTTGGATGCCTTTGTACCTCTCAGCAAGTGAGGGTTGAGCTTCAAGAAAGGGACTATCAGCCCAGGCCCTAATGCCAGGTTTCGGTGACCCGAGTGTTGAAAACTGCAAAACTGCTGAGTTCCAAGAGGTGTTGCAATAGGAGGGAGGTGCTGGGGCAGCCACTGCGGCTCAGCAGAGCTCCTAGAGATATGGGACTGCTGCTTAGGGCTGGATTTAGTTGTCTGTCAGTCTTCCTCCTGGCCATAACCTGGGTTGGAAATTTCCTCCGAATCTCAGTAAATATAATATTGTTTCATCCAGGCAAATGGTACACATAAATAACATTCCAAGGTATTAGACTACAGCAGTTGGTTAGGCAGCAGAATTTCCAAGGAACACTGTCTCTGATAAGCTCAGAGGGAGCTAACTGCCCATCAATCAAGGTGGAGGCCTAAAGAGAATTCCTGCGATGTAGAGCAGCCAGATTTGGAGAGTAGGGGACCATTAACAAAAATCAAACTTTGGAAGTTTTACTAACATTAGCATAACAGTAGACAAAATTTTAAGTAGCAAAAAATGTACGCAACAATGTAATTAAAGCTGGTAGCATAATACCTAACCTCAAGGGGCCTGAACTAAGGCCACGTGGGCAACTTTGACTTTCAAACTAGGTTTCACAATGTTCTCAGGGGCTCCTGGACTACAAAGTATCCACTTAAGGCTTTATGGAAAGCTTTGTTTCTGGCTGTATGGAAAGCATAATTTTTTATAAAGCCTGGGCTTCAAAGACAACCTTGAAAAATACAGGTTTTCTTTTTTAACATTCTAATTGATTTTTGTAGGGGGAAAAAAAAAAGAAAGCAAAAACTCACATGACTCTGCAAAGTTTAAAGTTCAATGAAGTCTCCCTGCTCCTAAAGATGAGCAAAGTGCTACAGTTACAGTGACCACGGAAAGGTACACTAATTAGCTCTCAATTTTGAATTTCACAAAATAACCACAAAACCTTCTTACCAGAAAACCTACATCTTAACTCCCAGTTCTTAAGTTGAGAACCTAACAACTGCTAGTTGTTGATACTTGGGAACCACAGCATTTTCAGTACAAGAACTTCTCCTGTGACCTCTTGCCTTATCTAGCAAAGTTCTGCTGAGCTGATGAATGAACCCACTACCACTCAACAATACCAGAAGCTCCTCAAAATGCTTTTGTCCTTTCTGCAAAGGTGAGGATGCACAAGGCTCAGGAAAAGGAATCTGCTAATCTAAAGATAAGTGATTCTTTGTGATACAAATCTAAACATACACTCATGGGTGTATCTCCAGCTCTTGCTTCACCATCAGTTGGAACTGAAAAAGTATGAAAACTAGGAAGTGTTCAGGTAACCTTAGAAAAAGCAGATGAAAAAAATCTGCATAACACCAGAGCTCCTCAGCCAAGGGACACTGATGAAGATTGTCCACAGGTAATTTCCAGAAAAATCAAAATTGCTATTAGCAGATGCTAAGATTCTTCACTGGGTGATGAACACTAACAGACAGTTTCTGTCCATTCCCCTGATCAGTAAGAATTCATCTTATATCAGTCATGCAATGATGTGTGGATTAATAGTTTTGTGATCCCTAAAGTTACAATATGCTGTAAGACTATACCTAAAATGTTAATTTCAGTAATGCTGGCAGTACCATATACTGAAAATCATTAATATAAACATTAAAAAAAAAAGGCAGGAAAAAGTCATTTTTG
>WEIT01011779.1:59633-70488 GCA_013389985.1 Dryoscopus gambensis
AGCGTAGGCGGCGAAACAATGAGGTTCCTGTGGCTGGCGGCGGCGTGGGGCCTGCCGGCGGCGGGACCGACCGTGACTCAGGCGGTTGCGAGGAGCGGCCCGGCCGGACATCCCCGCCCGCTGCCACCGCTTCTCAGCCCGACAGCCTCGCGGGTCTTTTGTGTCCGGGTGTCGGAGGAGGCGGAGGGAGNNNNGTGGGGGACGCAGTTAAGATGCGCGGCACTGCGGGTGCTTGGCAGGGGCCCCCTCTTTGTCTGAGTCAGGCGGCGGACTGCACCCGCCTAGGGAGCGCCCAGTGCCGGTTCGGGTCCCCCATACTGCCCCTGGGCTCTGCCTCGCCCGAGCGCGGCCGTGGGTGGCGACTGACCCTCGCAGCCCTTGTACGTTCTCCTTTTGTTTTGTTCCTGTGCTTCTCGTGTTTAGGCGTGATCCCTCTTCGGGAGGAGGATGCTGAGGCAATTCGGTATTTGGGTCAGCGAGCCCGTTGCTAGCGCAGTGCGCGGGTTTTGGGGCTGGCTTCCACGCTCGTTGGGGCCCTCGTTTTTGTCGTTACGCCGCCAGTGTGGGATCGCCCGGCGGGACGGAGACGGCACAGCCATGGCCTCGGCGCCGAAGGGTGATTGAGGTGCGCGGCCGGGGTCGCTAGCGGGATTTATGCGCCTCTTTCCCCGAGTTGGGCTGGTAACTGCGGGGCTGCTGGTGGAAGGAGATCTTTTTGAATTATCTTTTTCCCTCCTCTCGAAGAGGGGCGGTTGGGTGTAACCCCACCCGCCCGGGATTGCGGGGCGCATTTGTGGAGCGATGGTTGCCCCGGGGCCCCGATCGCGGGGTGGTGATGCCGCATTTTCTGAGCTGCAGGTCGGCACCCGCTCTCCCCGCTCCCGCCTGGAAGGGCAGGGCAGTCGGACTTCGCCGGCGCCTCCTCCCGCCGGAGCCGGCGGCCTGCGGGAGATATAAATAGGGACTGACTTCAGCGGGCGGCGGGGGCGGCCGGGCGCCCCGGGCCCGTCACGCCGCCGCCTGACAGGCGGAAGCGCAGGCGCTCGTCCGCCCATGTGATCGACCCACCGCGGCGGCCGCGGCACCGCCGAGCGGGCAGCCCAGGGCTCCTCTGCCGCCCGTGCGCCCGACGCAGAGCTGCGGTAAGGGTTTCCCACTGTCGGGAGGTGCCTTAAAAATGAGCGTGGGTGAAAACCGGGCCGCCTCCCGGAGCCTGGAAAAGCACGACTTTTCCAGCGTTGGATAGCAGTGACTTGATCGTTCTGTTAGGGATATGCTTTTCCGGTAGTGGAAGACTGTGCAGGAGCTACTGAGTATCTAGTTTGTGCTAGGATATTGGAGTGGACACCTCAAGTAACATTTAGTAAGTGGGGAGATTTGTTTTAGCACACTAACTTGGAAGTTAAGCAAGTCGCTTGATGTTGGGAGTGCATTTGATAGTATATTTATCTTACCTGGTTAGTAAGAAGGTTAGTAATAAAAAGGGCAGAAGTAGTCTTTTTTTGTATTATATAGACATAGGTCTACAATACAGATAACAAGATTTCTTTAGATTTCTTCTAGATGGGTCATGCTTTTTTCTGGCTCCCTTGACTGGTGTGTTTGGCTGTACAACTGTATCAGAGTAAGTGTGAAGCCGTGTTGTAGCCAGAAAGGATGCTATTTATACCTGGAAGGTGTTATAAAGCTATAAATAATACAGTTATTTATGGCTGGAAAATAAGGTCCTGTGACCACCAGCAGGCAAGATGAATTTTGCTTGTTTACTTTCTCCTGGTTTTGGTTTACTGTAATCCCAGAAGTTTAGTTTAGCTAAAGGAACCTGTCAGTTGCAGTTGTAGTACTAGAGAAACATAAGTTTACTAACTGCCGTGTGGGCTCTCTTAATTAAAGGTATTTTTCTATACACTGTAAAGAATTCACTTTTGGCGTTTTTGACTTCTAGCAAGTGTCAGCTGTCAAGTATCTCTTACTGTGACAGTTTCTGAATAGGAAAACAGCAGGCTAAAGTTTATACTAAAGTGTCTTTAAATGCCATATGCATAGCTTCTACTAAATTTAAATTTTAGTGTAATATTATTACATGTCCTTAATTTGTAGCAAATGCATGATTGCTGTGTTCCAGTTTTATTGCCCTTGGGAATCAAGGATTTGGCTGCTGTGCAGTTTTCTACTAAACTTGCTTTGCAGAGGTTAGCAGGCAGTGAAGGTGAAAACCTTGTTTCCAACATGCAGTTCATAGCAAAATTTAGTACTGACTGCCTCTGGGAGGCTTGGAAGTCTTTACAACTTGATTAGAGAAAGGGTTTTTTTTCTTTTATAAATGTGTAAGCTATGTAATAGAACATACTCAACAGTTTGGAGTTGTTAATGTTATCTCCCTTGGAAGAGTATTGTGAGAGTAAGTACTGCTAATAGCGGAATTAGCCTCAAAATTATGCGAGATCGGCCCTGAAAAAGCCGATCTCGCATAATTTTTGCTGGAGTCTCTTGACTCTGCTGGAGCCAAGGAAAAATAAGCTATGTTATTTGCCAGAACTGCTTTGTGAGTATGAACTTGGTCTTAGTTATTCTGCATATCCCTATTAGTGCTGAGAGGTTGGTACTTAAGGAGGTTTTTTTGGCTGTCAAATTAAATTAACCTGCACATGCAGCTCAGTGCTCAACAAGTATATTATTTCTCAGTATTAGTATGATGACACTTTTTCTTGTCTTAAAGGTTCATAATGATGTTACTCAGCAATAAATTACAGTCTTGAATGGTATATTAGCATTCATATAACCCTGTTTAAGAATGATGCTATCACTTGGTGGGGCAGGATGAGCAGACATTCTTATAATTCTTTTAATTCTTAATACTTTTAACTCTGTAATTGATTTTGGTGATGTGCCAGCTCCTAATACAGTTTTTGGTTTTATTTACAGCATCGAGATGACTCAGGAGACAAACCAGACCCCAGGGCCTATGCTTTGTAGTACAGGATGTGGATTTTATGGAAATCCTAGGACAAATGGGATGTGTTCTGTTTGCTACAAAGAACATCTTCAGCGACAGCAGAATAGTGGTAGAATCAGCCCAATGGGTAAGGGTGTGGGATTGTTGGGGGTTTCTTTATTTCTTTTAAAATAAAATGTACAAAGGATTACAAGGAATACTAGAACATTTTTTAGGAGGACTTCTGAAAGCTGAACTGAAAGAAAGAATATTCAAAGAGAATACTACTTTAAAGCACAGTAAAGATAAAAATACGTTTCTGTATAATGTATTCTGGTTTGCTTGGCATTCAGCCATAACTTGCTTTCCCACTTAGCGTCTTCTGTTCGCATTTTCTTAAGCAATTTGTATTTTGGTTATTAAGTAAAAAATGTCTTTAAGTAAAAAGTAATAAGAAGTAGCAGTGAAGATTGTATGCAGATAGTTCACAGCTGTATAGGAGACTATTTGTTTAATGTGTTTTCTGCAATTTGTTCATAACTTGTCAAATTCTTGTTACATAGGAACAACCAGTGGTTCAAACAGTCCTACCTCAGACTCTGCATCTGCACAGAGAGCAGACACTAGCTTAAACAACTGTGAAGGTGCTGCTGGCAGCACATCTGAAAAAACAAGGTAAAGTTAAGATTGTACTGGGAGGGTCGAATGAGCTGTGAGTGTGCAGGAAGGCCTGCGGCAATCCTGCCCTGTTGCAGTGAGTGTCTGCAGAGGAAAAAGGACCTGTGACCGTCAGGGCTCTATGAATCCATATAAATTGAAAAATCATTCAGATATTTGATGTTGTAGTGCTGCAGTAAAAAGAATGGTTTTTATTTATCTACAGACATAATTTGTTACAGACTTGCCTGTTTTTTTCTAGGGAAACTAAAATAGAGTAAAAAAGTGTGTTTTGAAGATAGTAGAAGCACAGGTCTGGAAAACATATCAGTAGTAACTGAACCAGTAGTTCATTAATGGGTCTGGACAGTTCAAGCTTTTATTATGAATGTAAAACTGACATAAATTATTTGTTTTGCTATGCTAAAACAGAAATGTGCCTGTTGCCGCTTTGCCTGTAATGCAACAAATGACAGAAATGAGCATTTCAAGAGAAGAAGACTTAACACCGAAAACAGAGACTGAGCCAGGTATGTTCTCAGAATGACACTGAGCACAACTGGTGACTTAATATGAGTGGAGGGTTTGTTTACTTTCTGACTAGCCATCTCCTGTTGTGATGGTCTTGAAAAATGTGCTTAGGATGCTTTTGAGTCTTGTCTCCTCAGAATTAAGAAAAAGGACTAGTTCCAGAACAGCTTTAAAATATATGTTAATTGTTAGTAAAAAAATTGACACTTATGAGGGTGTTTTTAGATCTCTAACATTTGTTTTTGTAAGTGAGGCACTCTAAAACCACATTAGGGTAAGGTGTTCGGTTTTGAAGCCAAACGGTTGGGATTCTGCATATCATGGAGCAGAACAATTCCAGCTGACTTATGGCAGTCAGAATGGCTTGTATTTGGAGATGGGTGCTTAATAAATTCCCTTCTACAGAGGGGTGAGGATGTGGGGGAAGTGACAGTATGTGGTTTAAAAACATTAACAGAAGTTGCTTAGGGTTCTTGATCTAATTGAGTGATAGTAGATATAACCAATGCATTGTTTCAGGGACACAGGGTAGGTGCTGCTTTAATTGCTGTGCGTGAACTGTCTGTTTAACAGTACATTCTCATGCTGGATAGTTGCAGCTGGAGTAGTAAAACTTCAGCATGTAAACTACTTGGACTGAGGCAGACAGGGAGGGGCAGCTTGCTTAACCTAACCAGTGAACAATTGAATTCATACCAGTTTGTTCAAATGGGTATCGTAACACACTTGTTTTGTACTTTAACAAATCCAGACTTTTTTATTTAATTTACCAGTTCTGAAACAGTTTTAAAAACTGAAAACTGATGTATAGTCTGTTCACTCAAGCTGAAGATAAAATCCGTTTTTTAGTTTTGAAGTCACTGAGATGAAAATGGCAACAGATGCTACTCAGCACTGTATCAAAGTGATTTTTATCTAGTTATCTTTGCCAGCAAAGGCTGGTCTGACACTTAGTGTTTAATTACTCAGTATTTGTACAGAGGGTTTTACCATTTTCATAAGTCATGCTAAGTCAAGGTTCTCTGACACAAAATAAAGTACAGTTACACAATATATTGGGTTTTTCATTATGTATGGACTGAGAGGGAATTTTTGCAGTTACTAAATTTCTGTAATTGATGTCATCTGAAGAGGCTTTCATTATGTGACTGAAAAGTAATTTACACTTTGCTACAGTACTCATTAACCCATTGTGCAGTGTTATGAAATCCCACTGAAATGTGTCAAGAAGGAAATTGGAGTACATAAAACAGTAGCAGTGAGGAGAAGTAATAGGTGATTTTACTTTTCTTAGAACTGTTGTCATTTTGCCAACTGTAAAGAAAATCTTAAGTTACTGTTGATATATAACCTGTTTTTCAGGTCAGCTGTATGATAGGTCACACAGCTCACTATTGATTAAACTGGGGGAAAAAATCCAAAGCAGCTCAAAGATACTTACGAATTGTAGTAAATGATCTCAGAGGTTGAAACCAGTAAAAGCTGTCAGAGGCTTGTGTAGAGATGATTGGAAAAACTAGCAGAGAACTTAAATGCCTCTTGAAAAAACTTGAAGAACTAAACTACCTCCTAAGAGAACATACCTGTAAACTCATGAGGCAGCCCTCAGCTGCTCTAACGCCCAAGTTCCCTTTTAAGTATTACTGTTTGGCACAGATCCTAGACAGCATAAGATAATGTCCTTATATACTATTCTTAGGGTTTGCTGGACATCTTAAATTAACAGTGTTGGCTATATTCAGTGGTACATTACTCTGTGTCTTGCAGGCAAGAGAAGCTGGTTTAGACTTTTTATAAAAAAATTCCTGATGTGTCTGGACTAGGCAGATTTTTTATCTTCCTTTTTTCCAGTAGCATCCATTATGTGTTGGTCTCTCAAGGACAAACTGGAACAATGGTAAATAATTTGCATCACCTAATAGCAACAGAAGTTAATACTTTCTTTGAGGTGTGATTCTCTAAGATAATGCAATCATGGAGTTGTTAATGAAACACAGTGTAGCTGTAAGCATAGCCTGACGCTAGGGACAGTTTCATAACCAGATGGTAGTAGACCATGAACTGTATCTTCAACAGTATGAAGTCACATTCTCTTCTGCCAGGTGTTCATTAGCAAAAGAAATTTTTGTATTTTTCACTTACAAGCTAGAAAGTTTAAAAGAAGGATTACATCTGGTAAACTAAATTTTTTTTGTAGTCTGTAGCATAAAATTACACTTGTTTGCTTTTTGGAATTGAAACAACTGACTAGAAGGTGGAGAAGTTGAGGAAAAAATGAAACAATGAAGTTTGACAAGCTTGTTTCTCTTGATTTTCTTGGGGTTTTAGGTTTTTTCTTTTGTGCACGTTGAGGTTGCAACCTAGATGTTCCTTCAGAACAAACCTGGTGCTAAGACAATTAATTAATCGTATCTTAACGTTTGAAGAAAGGCATGGTGGATGTAACTCAGTAACTTGTGTTGTTGTTTTCTTGTTACTTGTTGTAGTTGACTGACACTGACTGGAAGCCAGGCACCCACCAAAACCTCTTTCTCACTCCCCTGTCCCAGGGGAGAGAAAATAAAATGAGGGATTCATGGGTTGAGATAAGGACGGGGAGAGATGCCCCAAATACCATCACGGGCGAAACAGACTTGAATTAGAAATATGGAGTTTATTATTAACAAAATCAGAGCAGGATAATGTGAAGTAAAAACAGACCTTAAAAAAACTTTCCCCTCATGCCTTCCTCCTTCCCAGCTCTACCTTCTGTCCCATTGGCGCTCAGGGAGATGGGGAATGGGGGTTATAGTCAGTTCATGACACATTTCTGCTGCTGCTCAGGGAAATGAGTATTTACCCTGCTCCAGAGTGGGGTCCCTCCCACAGGAAATTGTTCCCCGTGAACTTCACCAGCCTGAATCCATCTTAGGAGCAACAGCTCTCCATGAACTCCTGCGTGGGTCACTCTACATGGGGTGCAGTCCTTCAAGGACTGGCTGCTTGAGCATGGGTCTCCCACAGGGGGACCTTTATGTCCTCAAATTCATAAATAGGTGCTATTTAAAAAATAAATTTTATAGGATTTTGATAAGCTTTTACCCTTTTTAAGGATTGCAGACAGACTAAACCCAAAGTATTCTAGAAATACGATTCATAGTTCCTTTTTTGCCCTGTTGAGTGGCAGGAATTAAATGCAAAACTTAATGGACTTCTTTATTTTCTATGTGTTATGCTATCAGAAGAATATACCCATCAAGCTGGTGAAGCATGGTGGACCCACTTCTGTTTGGTTTATTATTTTAGCAGATACTCAAATGGAAATAAAAAATGTGTAAAAGAAATAAAGTTGAATTAATAGTAACCACTTGTCATGGGTTGACCTGAGCCAGATGCCAGGCACCCACTGTAGCTGCTCACTCACTCCCCTCTTCAGCTGGACAGAGGAGAGAAAATTTGACTAAGGGTTTATGGGTTAAGATAAGGACTGGGAGAGATCGCTCATCAAATACCATCATGGGCAAAACAGGTTCTAATTAGAGATATGAAATGGATTTATTACACTAACAAATTCAGAACAGGATAGTGAGAAGTAAAAATAGACCTTAAAAACACCTTCCCCCCATTCCTCCCTCCTTCCAGCTGTACCTCCTACCCCAGCAGTGCAGGAGCCAGGGAATGGGTGTTGTGGTCAGTTCATCACCCCAGGCTCCTCCTGGTCAGGGAGAGGAGTTGTTCCCGTGCTGCAGCATGGGGTGCCTACCACTGAAGAGAGTTCTCTGTTAACTTCTCCAGTATGAGTGTATTTCACAAGCAGCAGCTCCCTGAGAACTGCTGCAATGTGAGTCCATCCGAGGGGCAAGAGCACCCTTCAAACTGCTTCAGTGTGGGTCACTCTTCCACAGGTGCAGCCCTTCAAGGACAGGCTTCTCCAGCCTGGGGACCACCTGTGGAAGAGTGACCCATTACCATCATTTCTGATTAGCCCCAGCCTTGGCCAGCAACGAATCTGTCCTGGAGCCAGCTGGGATTGGCTGCAGTATAAGGATTGTATTGTTTCTAGTACATTTACTACTACTGCTACTATTGTTTCAGCTCCAGAACTGCAGAAGTGCATCTAATGTCTTTTGGATGACTTCTGACTTTACCTTTCTCTCTCTTGTTTTGTTTTTTCCATTTCTTCAGTAGTGGGAGTTGGCAGGTATCTTGCATCAAGTCATGGTCCTTAAATCAGTTTTTTTTCCTAGGCTTTCAAGAATTTGTACCCCTGTTACCCTTGCAGTTTAAGGTGTTTAGATCTTATTTTGGTGAATTTTTCTTTAGTCAGACAAGTTTCTAAAAACTTTATTTTGTTACTTTTGAATCCCTTTCTGGTCACTTTTGATATGGGAATGTTAGAAAATAGTACTGATTTATTTTCAGTGTGGTTTTTTTTCAACTGAAACATTGTATTCATTCCTTTCCAGTGTGAAATCTCTGTAATACTGATAATACACATGCTTCTTTTGAGGCAGCCATACCATTTTATATAAGAAAAACTACTTAGAGCTTTGAACATTCTTTTCTTAGAGTGCTTTTTAATTTTGAGTGTCAGTCCGATGTAGTCAATGTGATTTATTAATTTAGGGTCTGAGAAGAACTTTATTCTCCAGTTTGTAGAACCTCTCTCTGTGTAGGTTGAGTAGCTGTTGTACTTTGTCATGTGGCTAACTGGTTCCATCAGCGGCCTTGCTGATCCTCATGCATCTTATCTTTAGGCTATATGTGAAGGAAATTTTCCCGAATTGGTGATGAAATGCCTCTATTTGTGTGGAGTTTTCAGGCACCCACCTCCAGTACTAGGATTATGTTAGTGTTTATCATAATTTGCTGGGATAATAGTCATCCTTGGGCATGATGGTAATGCATCTTATAGTGCCTACAGGCAATCATTTAAGACCAAAACACTAGTTAATAAAAGCCTGCCCGGTTCTGAAAATCAGTTGTTCCTAAAGTTTTTGGCATTGTAGTAGGAGAACTGATCTGGTAAAATTTGAGTAAAGTAAATCCTTGCAGGTCTTGAGCCAGAGACGGGAAGGGACATGACCAAAGTGATGGAAAAGGCTGCAGAGAACCAAAGAACTATTTGGGTTGGAAAGAGCTTTATACATCGTCTCGTTCCAACCCCTCTGTTCCTGTGCATCACTACTCATGGAGTAAAGAATTTCTGCCTAACATCTAATATAATTCTCTCTCATAATTCAGAAGTGTTTCCCCTGTTCCTATCACTATCTGCCCATGTATAAATCTATCCCTGTTTTATAAGCCCTCTAAGCTTGGAAGGCTTCAATAAGGTATTCCCAGAGCCTTGTCATCTCCATGCTGAACAACCCGATCTCTCTCAGCCTGTCTTCACAGGAGCGGTGCTTCAGCCCCCTGGGCATCTTTGTGGCCCTCCTCTGGTGTTTACCCAACAGATTCACATCTTTCCTGTGCTGAGGACCCCAGAGCTGGAGTCAGCACTCCAGGTGGGGTCTGACAGGAGCAGAGTAGATGGACAGAATCCTCTCCCTTGATGTGTTGACTCCTCTTTGAATGCTGTTGGCTTTCTGGGCTGCCAGCACACATTCCTAGCTCATGTCCAGTTTTTCATCCAGAAGAATCCACAAGTCCTTCTCTGTAGGAGTGATCTCAATGAGCTACACTCTTTGTGTCCTCATGTCTGGAATTACTCCAACCCAGGTGCAGCACCTTGCACTTGGATTTGTTGAACTGCATGAGTTCTCATGAGCCCATTTCTCAAGTTTGTCCAGATCTCCCTGTCTGGCATCCCCTCCTTCGTGCTGAGGGTGTGCTCAGTCCCACTGTCCGTGTAACTGATGAAGATATTCAAGAACAGGGGTCCCAAGACAGAGCCCTGAGGACACCACTGATCACCAGTCTCCACCTAGACATAGAGCCACTGACCACACCTCTCTGGCTGTGTCTATCCAGTAAATTCCTTATCCACCACATAGTCCATCCTTCAAATCCATGTTTCTCCAGTTTGGAGATCAGGATAAGAAAGTGCATGCATGCCAGTAGGAGCTCTTTTGTGGTGGTGAGGTGTTTTAGTGGTGAGGAGTTTGCTTCATCTGAACACTGTTACTGAGGAACCAGGTCTACAGGTACCAGTAACCACTATTTTCCAGCTGTCAGCATTTTTTCAGCTACGTGTTCTGTGGTGATACAGAAATCATTTAGAGCACTTTGATTAATACTGTGGGATTTGTGACATGAATTTAATTAATATCTTGAGGAGTGGAATTGTGCTTCCCAGTTGGATTTGTCTTTTGTGTTAGAGGAAGTCTTTTGTGACAAGCAGTTGTAAGCACGCTATTTTCATTTAGATGGGCTCCTGATGTCATGGCAGAACAACTACAATTTTCAGCATTTTTCATCCACAGGTTGAAGAAAAAGGAGTTTTGTTCGGAGCTTTGGGGGGCAGGATAGACAGCTTTTTCTTCTGTCCTAGCCATTACTCAGAAGCACAGTTATGAAAATGTAACATCATAAAAACCAATCAGACTAAAATCTGCTGGCATAAAATAATAGGAGAATCCTTTGTTCATGGAGAGTAATAAATGGAATATTTTAGTTTGGATTTAGGGAGCTATGTCCCCTCTTGTCTTGGTACCTTTTAGTGACCATTACTGCATGTTGTGTACTGCTTTTCCTCCTTAGAAGATGTTTTAGTCGTGGGGAAAGGATCCTGTTCAGCAGCTCTTTCAGGAA
>WEIT01011780.1:2996-18124 GCA_013389985.1 Dryoscopus gambensis
TTTGAGACACAAATGAGGCACAGAGCACCATGAAATAAGTCTAAAATATAAGGCTTACTTTTGGCCGCTAATGTGCAGGGAATTGGTGTCTCCCACAAACTTCATACAGAATCAGGGCTCTCACTCACAGCATGGGACTTCCAAGTTTTTCTGGACTGAGCCCCTATTTCATAGCATTTATTTTAATATTCTTCATACATTTGTTCTCTCCTATAAATTCTTTTCTTTCTTCCATATAGTACCTGTATATGTTAATATAGACTAAGCCAGTAACTAATCTACTTATTTTCTTTCTTCCTCAACTCTACACTACAAAAATACAGAGATGAAGAAATAGACACTGGTAAACAAAGAACCACAAATGTGTAGAGAAGGCACTATAAGTAAGAAAGGATGGAGGAGGGGGAAGGGAAGAAGTAGGTTGTCCTTTAAGAGGTATTGAACTACTGACCTTAAGAGCTTTTTATTCTGGTCTAGAGAGAAGTTTCTAAAGTACCTCACCACAGGAAAGAGATGAGAAATTTTGAGGGCTATTGAGCACTGAATTCTCATGGTGGCTCAGCAAAATGTTACTTAGAACAGGTGTTTCTGTAATTGTGATACATTGAGGAAGTTTCCAGTGTTCAATATCCCCTCAAGACTTGCTAATACCTCTCTAATGTCTCTAGAAATAGTATGCTGGACTGCCAAAGAGTACAGAATAAAATGTCTCTCAAGCCTTGGTGAAGATATTTACAATTCAGCATATGTTTGTTGTAGAGCTGGCTTTTTACAGATATGAGGAGGAGTTTTGGAACAGGCCCTAATAGAACCCACCTTAGTGCAAGTGACTTTCATTATTTAAAAATTTTTGAGGCTACTATCATGGACCCTTGACCTTTCTCATCCCAAACAGAAAGGGAGAGCTTTTATTTCTCAAGCAGAACCTTGGCTGTTTAAGAGATCAACCCAAGGGCAGGAAATCCCCCACAGGACAGGTGAAATTTTAAGGCTCTAGGCCCATACATCGTGAGAACAGTTGGGAAGCAATCTTTTCCACAGTTTTAAATCCAGACGCTATTATTATAGCATAAACATAATATGGCCAATTTGCAATTTCAATTAACAATTAAACTATAACTATTTAATAAAAATGGAAAACAGATGGTAAAAATAAAATAAAATGCCCTTGGCTATCAAATTTGCTCAGATTAAATGGAGGAGCAGGAAAGAAAAACACATTCAATAAAAAATAAAATATTTACCACCCTGAGGAGATTTGGGAGGACCAGAAGAAAGCAATGACCAGAATGCATTCTCCCAAAGTAACTTAAGCATTTTTTATGCTTAGATTCAGTACTTCTGTACTGGAACTTTGACAAATACTATAAATAGGAACAAATATATAGAACACGAGAAAAGTTTGGTGCAACCATGTGGCAAGTGACACTATCAGGTATCATCAAGAGTTTAGCACTGTAGAAAGTACATGAATCATTGAATGGGCTAGGATATTTTCTTATGTTAAGAAAAATTGACTAAATTAGGAGAAAAAGGAGATGGCTAGGTTTTTCACAGTGTCAAACATGTAGGCTTGTTTTTTTGTACTTCAAGTACAGCAGGTACTTGAAGCCCTGACAACCTTCAGTGGGAGTGAACTGCAAATAGGCATAGAACACAACAAGGTCACAGTTTCTGACCTCTGTGATTATCCAGGGATATTTTAGTAGCTGCAAGCCATTTTATTTCAAATGAAAGGTTCAGAATGGAATTAAATTCAGTATGTCATTTCACACTAGACCTGGGCAAACTATTCTTGGGAAATATTTTAGCTAATAAATTAGACTCTTTTTTTGTTGAAAAATCATTAGTAAAAGTATTATAATCCCTATAAATGTGTTCATTTTCTTTAAACTATTGAAGTGCTTTGTACAAACATTTTTCAATCAGCTTGCCTGTTGTAAACTTTTCATTTAATTATGTCCTTGACTATTCAGCATTCATTATTTCTTATTCAAAGGGTGGGATTGGCAGCCTCAGTTTCCTGGCAGTTGCCCTCACTATTTGCCTGAATGTCTAAATTTTCATAAATAGAGTAGAAGAATAGCTGGGGTAAATAAGAGATATCTGCATTCATAAGCAGATGGGTTTGTGTTTGCAGAATTATTGGTTAATGAATGGAGAAGATCCATTCCCAAATTATCCTGCTAACAGGAACACAGGCCAAATGTTCAGTGCAGGTTTGACATGTGTCATTTTAGCAGGTTTTACACAAGTCCCTTTAGTCCAGTGAGGCACCTGAATCCCATATTGTCATGGATCTACAGCCCTTCTTCCTTTGTGTAAGACAAGCCAGGATAGTTTGCTGCTAATCATGTCTCCCCTCAAGGACTACTGCCTTTGGCTGTAAATACAGCAGAATTGAAAAGCAATTCAGGACTTGCCAGAATGCCTGACAGTTTCTTCCGCATTTTCCAAGCTCAATTTCAGACAAACAGTACCATGATGATATAGCAAGTACTCAATATCAACATTTCAAGCCTCAGCAGAGAGAACAGAACTGACGGTAAGGTCCTTAATCAAGATGCACGAACAAGCAACAATTCAGTTTACTCTTGCAAGGCTGTGCTGGGACAAAAAAAGACTTCCCTTAAAGCTACAGGAGCTGAACTTAAAAAAACAAAACAAAACAAAACAAAACAAAACAAAACAAAACAAAACAAAACAAAACAAAAAAAACCCCACAACACAAAGACCAAAACCAATCAAAAAAGGCAAAACAAACAAAAAAAAGCCCCACACAAAATCCAAACCTGACCCTTTTTGAGCCCATTAGTTCAGATAAACCAAATCTGAAGGCTTTTCTGCAAAATTCAAAATCTCACATTCTCACATTTTCCAAGTAATATATTGCACCTTCTGAGCCTTTTTTGTATTGTAGTGGTTATGACTTTAGTTGTTGTTTCAGATAATCCTCAAACATCACACCTAAACTGGTGGCAAAATTGACAGAGGCAATTATAGCCAGTCCCATCACAAGGGATTATGTGACCAGCCATGATTTTACCCTTTCACTCCACACACTAGTACTACAGAGCCCAGAGAGGTGCTCTGCTGTTATACAGCTCTGAAAACCTGTCCTGAAATGGACCCTGAAATGGAGGGTATCCTGTCCTGAATAGTGATTTCATCTGAATGCATCCCCTGCCAGCAGAGGAGATGTGGCCAGAGCCTGTAGATGGGGAGAGACATGCCTGGGCCTCAGGGCTGGACAGACCCCTTGTGTGAGCTGGGTAGCTGTGTCCTGTAAAATGCAGTCTGCAAGCCATGAGACCTGGTGCCTGCTGACACATGACTTGTGTTCAGAATGTGAGTTTTAGGAATTCTGCATATATGATACAACACTCCCTATTGGAACAGATACCAGAAATTTGTTTAGCGATTCCAGTTTTACAAGTTTTCTCGCACCCTATCCATCAGTTCAAACCTCAGCTACAGCCAGTTGGCAATTTTAAACAAAGGCAAAGAGAGATGCTGCCAGAGTGCGTAATGCTGCAAAATTCTATCGCCATGTTTCTGCACAGAATTGTCCACTGCCTTGTTCCTGGTGAGACTTTTTAAAAAGGAAAGATACTAACTCTTGGTCTGGACTAGCAGAACTTCTCTTCCTCTTCTGCCCTCTCTGTGCAGGATACTTGGCTAGATGGGAGCAAGGCAAACACATTTCAGTGACGGTAATTTAAGCTGGGAAAAGCCAAATTATAAAGTAATGTTATAGGACCATAATTGCCCTAGAACTGTGCCTCATGTTTAACAATAGCTGTCTGCAGTGCCATTAAAATAATGACTTTCAGATTTGCCAAGACTTTTATTATGAGAAATCCTGGTCACAAAATCTTGTAGACCGTTTTTTTCAATTGGTTTAAATTGGTGTACATCCACTGAAGTTGCTGCATGAAGATATGACCTTTATACTCAAAAGACCCAAAACATTCAGCAATTAGGTAAGCAGACAGAGCTCTGGTAACAATGGATATTATGACACATGGCTCAAATTTGCTCAGAGAAGCTTAAGTTATTTAAGCTGATATACTAAAAGGTACAGAAAATTTTGAATGTATATCATTTATGGGGTCATTTTCACACTTATTTAGACCGGTCACAGAAGAACAAGTTGACAAAATGCTGTCAAACGTCTGAATAGATGCAACTTCAAAGATGCTGACTCAGAGAACAAATCTAGTCTTCTTTTCCACAGCCACCCTTAACAGCCTCCCTTATAGTGACAGCCTGATGACCACACCATGCTGTTACATCTTCCTTCTGTTGAAAATATGCCTCAATGAGTTAAAAAAATACTAATTTGATCATCAGAACTTGTCATATTTTTTTGATACAATGTCAGCAATACATATGTCTTTGTTCTTATCAGGTTGCTACCACAGAGCAAATGCTACTAATTCCACACTCACTCTCCTAGAGGTGAGGCTGTCCTGACTTTGATATATTCACATATCTAATATCAGAGGCAGAGCAGTGATACGGTACTGAATGTTGACTTTTTACTGAATTCTACTATAGCTCAGATAACACCTGATTTTTCTTCAAGGTTTTCTCCTGGCGCCACAGGAGAGTCCAGCCATAGGAAAAACCACCCAAACCAGCCTCCTGACTGTTGTGCTGTCTTTGAATTGCCGCCTTATCCCTAACTGACTTTTTGAATTAATTGCATTTTGGACACAGCCTGACTGCACACACTAATAGGCATTAGAGTATCCACAAGAACAACTGTGAGAAGGGAAAGGAGAAAGGGGAAAGGGGAAAGGAGAAAGGGGAAAGGAGAAAGGAGAAAAGAGGAGAGGAGAGGAGAGGAGAGGAGAGGAGAGGAAAATGAGACATAGGGAAGCTGAGGAACAGCGTAAGAATGCCACATGAAAAGCTTCACATGGATATGGACATATCCAAAGCATTTNTTTCAATTAATATTGCTTATTAACTAATATTGCTTATTAATTAATATTGCTTATTCTCAGTGTGGGACATTCACAGTGCAGACTTTCTTTCTGCAAAATTAGTGTATGGAGTTTTGTCCTCTGCTCAGTCCCGTTACCATGAAACCAGCTGGTGCCACTTGTGGTGAAAGCATGGATCTGCCTAGTTCCTCTTTTATTTACTATTAGTCAGTAAACCTGCTCACCTCTTTGCTTGAAACTAGACAATGGATTTAATAGATACCGAAGAGAAAAGAGTCTGACAAACTAGTGCAGACAGAAAGACCCATTTTCTTCAAATGTTAAGCTGAAAATCATTCTCTTGCTTCTATTTTTTTTCCTCTGCTTAGTCAACCAAGGAATTGAACTCAAGTGAATTGGGTGGTTGCTCCACTGTTGGGGTTTTGCTGAAAGAATTTAAGTTATACTTTCACAAGCTTAGACATTAGATTCTGTGTTTTAATTTTAAATATTCCTAATTAGCTAAAACTTTTTCTGCACCTAATTTTAGTATAAGAATGGCCACACAGAGTGATAGCAAAAGTCTATCTAACTGAAGGTCTTCAGTACAACCTGTAAAACTTTGCATTTATTTCATTTATTCAGTCTTCCATTTGTAAATAGACACCATTTATTATGCCAGCATACATTTTTGTAAGGTTTAAACATCACACCAGCAATGTAGTTCACAGTTGGTTTGTATGTACCATCTGGGCTTTGTATATAAAATGAGGCACCTAGCCTTAATTTTGGAATCATTTGCAGGAGGATCTATTATATGCTGTGCTGGTTTAGTCTGCTTCATGTTTGGAAGGTAATAATTTAGAAGTATTTCTAGGACTTGGCATTTGGTGTACCATCTGGGGTGGTAAAGGCTCTGCATATGGGAGATGGTGTAGTCCCAAATATTTTATCTCTCTAGCACTCTTCCCACTAAAGGAGAATTTCACTTTAAGAAGCAAAATTCACTGCAAGTATAGTATGCTGCCATGAAAAGGAAAGCCAAAGAAATATGTATAGTGTATTTCTACTCATGCAGTATTTCTCCCTCATGATACACTTCTAATATGAAAAATAAATGTGGATTGTAATCACTTAATAGTATTTTTCTCAACTTCCTCCCTTTGTCCTTGTTTCTACTATTCTGCATCACACAAAACTCCTCGCAATTCTTGAAATTTGTACTTCTTTGATGTTTGGAGACTACCAGGTACCCTGCTACTTGTTAATTAAGCATACATGGAGAGCTACATTTTCAGGTAGTCTAAGCTTTTTCATATTGATTACTAAATTCATGGCAGAAAGGTATTTAAATACTTGTACAGATCCAATGCTTTTAATCTAGACCAGTGCAGTTTATCCATTCTAATCTTTCTTCACTGCATCTGACCATTTGGCTATCACTTCACTTTCTTATAGTTCCTTTCATTAATCATTCCAAAAATTCAATTTTATGCTTTGAGTGCCAGAGCTGTATAGACCAGGACTGTTTCTGTGCTTAAAATTAAACTACTCTTCTCACATATGACTATTCTCCTTATTCCATGAGGCAATAATACATATGCACCTATAACTTCACTTGCCCTTTTTCCTGCCCTTTCAAGTTGTGCCCATTATCTGCAACAGTTATATTTTATTCTCTCATCTTTTACAGATTGTTAAATCCTCATTCAATATTTGCTTCAAATTATACCATCAGTGGTGCCTTGCATTTTTATAATTTATTTATTATTTTATCTCATCACTCTCTGACCCACTGTATTTTTCTTTCCCCACAAGCGCATTTAAACCTCCCCCCAGTTTATGCCATGAGTAAATGTCGTCAATAAGCTGACGAATTCTTCTTTCCAAATCAGGAATGAAGATGTTAAACAAGCCCTGATTTACTACCAGCATTGCAACAAATGACTGTGTATCTACCTTCAACTTGATCCATCAATATTCTTTGTTTATGGCCTTTGAGCTAATCTTCAATCCATGTGACAGTCCACATATTTGTCAATTTGAATTAATTGCCTGAGATTTCATGGATGCTATACCAAATGCTTTACTCAAGTCAAACTATATTAGGTCTGCCATTTCCTTCTCATTTGCTTATTTGGTAATGCTATCAGAAGAAGCAATCAAATTTGTCTGATAAGATTTATTTTCATAAATCATGCTGCTTACTTCTCATGGTTCTCTTATCCTCCGTTGGCTGTTCTGTGCCTGTAAGGGCTGGTTCTTCTACACATTGACTCTGATTTTACTATTTATCCCCCAAAAAGCAAACTCATTGATCAGCATGTTATTCCTGGGGCTCAGCATTAGGTTAGAGATCTATTTCAGCACTAATCAGCAATAGCCTTTTATATTTATTTCAGTGAACTTTAGGTTATATCATTGCACCAAAGGTTGGGTTATTTCTCCCATGTATTATGTGGGGTTTATTGTGGGTTAAAGAAAACCAGCAAAACTAGTAGAATCAAGAGTCAAAGCACAATGTGCCCCTATTGTGAATTACAGAGAAAACATCAGCCATTTCCAGCTAACAGACTCCTAGCATTTGAAAGGTTCATTGCCCAGGAAAT
This sequence comes from Dryoscopus gambensis, assembly GCA_013389985.1. Taxonomy (NCBI): domain Eukaryota; kingdom Metazoa; phylum Chordata; class Aves; order Passeriformes; family Malaconotidae; genus Dryoscopus; species Dryoscopus gambensis. The sequence goes on from WEIT01011780.1 coordinate 10,537, forward strand.
AAAATCACAATCATTTCAAATATCGAGGGTTGTTCACAGCCACTGCTGTTGCAGTTGCCTTCCTTTTACCTGACATAGCAGAGATTAAACAACAGACCACCAACATGGAAATATATTAAACAAGATACTTTATAAAGCCAAACTCCACAGTTAGAACTGTTAACATGATTACAACTTTTGCATTTTGATTTTCAATACACAGCACATTTACAGGGAGACATCTTCACTGTTACTTCGGCAATGCTACAACTATCCTATTTCTAAGACAACAGAGGGACAGAAAGTCACAACTAAACTCCCAGTAAAATTTTATGTTCTCTGTACAAAAGTCATGTGGTTACTGGTCTGGTTGAATGAGGCATGTGGGCATTTTGGGTTATGTCTGCTGAATTTCATTTTCTGCTTTGTGTCAGAATAGCAGTCACTGGACAGGGCCCTTCAGTTACCCAACAGCTCCACAGGTTCTTAAAACATATCTGTCCCCAATGCCTCACTTCTGCCCCTACTATGCACCTTCCAGCTACTGTCCTTCACAAATATATATTTATTTCTAAAATGAGTTTCCAGTTCTCACTGGTTTTCAGTTTTCCTGTTAGATGAGACAGATTACAAGAGAGGCAGGTATTCTGGCAATCATCTTACCTAGCCTCAGACACCCAAAGGACAGATGATGAAGCCCAAATTTCCACTCTAAGCTACGCTTATTGCCAGAAGAGTTTCTGGTTTCTAGCAGACAATGTGCTCTATCCCAGAGGACTATTTTGTAATAAAATAATCTCTGCCTAGAATTCAACATCTCCAAAAGATGATATCCATCTATCTCACTACAGTGATGCAAAGAAACTTAGAACAATGAACTACATTTTAGATGCCAAAGTTATGGTGCATGAATCCTACACAGTGTCTCATAAAGGCACATAAAAATAATGTCATAAGATAAACTGATAAAGGTCTTTGTGTCTCAGAAGAGCAACTCTGAGTAAATGATCTCAGCTGAGTATAAGTCTCAAATGACAACATTTGCCAGCTGCACAAATTCTGTGGATATGTCATTAAGGGATTATGCTATCAAATTATCTATCTTGTGGTATAAATAGTCTTACCTTTATCTATTCCACTAGGTCTCTATTGATTAATAGTTGCTGAGAAGTGATTTGCATGTTTCAAACTTGGTAATGGTCTTTATTAATAACATTACTTGTGTAGGAACACAGGTGTTTCTCTCCTTTTTTTGTTGACAGAAAATCAATGCCATGATTTACCCTAAAATTGCATTATATGACCATTTACTTAAAGATTTTTTAAAATAATTTACAAATCTTTGGGTTTTTTCCTCTCTAGAGCCTAAACATACATGCTGAAACAGCTGGCTTTTCCACAATTTATCCTGAAAGTGGGTTTGTAGAACTACAAAATTTCTCACCCTTCCTTTCTCTGTCACCTTCCCTGGCTTTCTTTTCTGTCAAAAAGGGACTTATTGTACCTGTCTAGCTTTAGCTCTGAAAATGTATGGGCCAATCTAAAATATATTGCCCTTTCCCCCGAAACAACAATTGACACAATGTAGTCCAGTTCTACTTACATAGGAGAGAGAGAGTTTCGTAGTGATCCATGACCTTGTAAGGCTCATTATTAGATAGATACCAATTTGTCATGCTGCGCCTAGCTATCAGCTTTTCTAGTCACTCACTTCATGCTTCTAGTGGCAAATTATATTTGACTTTCAATTTAAAATCCAGGGTACTTTAATGTAAAACCTCAGTATAATAATGGTGATGAAGCAGCAGGGCATGCAATTTGACAGAATGGATTTTTCTAGTTTATTGTGGCAGATTCCCCTCCCCCAAGCCCAAAGATAAGAAAAGAAGGAAAGAAAGAAGAAAGGGAAGAAAGAAAGGGGAAAAAGAAAGCCAGCAACACTGTCTTGAAACCCTGGTGGAAGCTGGGAAGACTGTAGATACAGCAGCAAGTTGTCATTTAAAAATGGAGGCTCTACTGTTGCTCCCTGAGCACAACTTAAAATACATTAGAAACATCATGACAAGCTATAATTCTTGAATTCATGAATGAAGATTTAATTCCTTTTTAATGAAAAAAAAATGTTCCAATTTCTTTGGCTGAGTTACTGATCTTAATATATGTTGTACAGTTCCTGTCAGACATAAGTAATGCTCATCTCTTTTGTCTTGATGCCAAGCACCTACTATTAAAGGTGTCATAGGCATGAAAACCCTGATTCAAGGGATGCATTATTTCAGTACTTTTTAATGAGGATTTGTTTTTTAACAATGCCTTGTACGGGATACTGGGCAGGGGAAATTTTCCACTTCAAGCAAAATTACTGTGTTTTGGGGATTTAATTTTGATTATAAGAATATATCATGACATTAATTCTGACTGGACAGTTTGGAACATTATGGAACATATTTAATTTACTTTTTCATTTCCTTTCTTTTTCTGCATGTAGCAAAGATCATGCATGCATTTAAAATCTGAGCTTCATTTTGAAATAATTCAGTTCATCAAATTTGGTCACCTAGACATTAAGTAACCCTGTAAAGCGATTTCTCTAAACCTTTTGAAGAGTCAACAGAAAAACAATAACTCTAAGAATAACTCAGCCTATGTATTTTAGAGTGGGATTCATCCTAACCAACTTCAGGATTTTAATAGTTATGTATTGAAGTTCTAGGAGCACTTTTAAGCATCCTTCTTAGTAAACAGCTAGAAATATGCATTTTTTAGAAGATGACTCATCTGATTTATCTTATAAACATACTCTGGGATAAAATTAATTGCCCTCTAGGCATATTTATTGCTCTCTAGCAAGGAAAATATTGAGCCTTTTGATCAGATTTGCACATCCAGCTACAAGTCATACAGGTTACCATAGGTGTTTCCTTACACTTCAACTCTCAAAATCCTGATAAACGGAATGATCTTGCAGAGACGCCATGTCTCTCCTGTGAATATCAAAAATTTACTCAGGATGATACATTTTCATATAAAGAAGATAGTAGACAGCAAGATTTCATTCTTAGTAGACAGCAAGTTTTCATTTTAAAAACTCACCCATGTAATTTCTGGGCATACAATGGCATACAGTAAAGATCTTGCCAGGCCTCAGTCTTTAACTGCTAGACTCAAGCATATTCACACTGAAGTAGTAAAACTTTGGATTGTGTATGAATTTTTTGTTTCTGAGCTACTGTGTAGTACACCAGACTGAGGTATGTCATTAGGGCTGGAAAGGACCTTAAAGATCATCGAGTCAACCATAAACCTATCACCGTCAAGTCCAATACTAAGCCACATCCCTAAGTACCACATCTACCTGTCTTATAAGCACCTCCAGGGATGGTGACTCCATCACGTTCCTGGGCAGCCTGTCCCTATGCTTTACAACCCTTTCTGTGAAGAAATTTTTCCCAGTATCCAGTATAAATCTCCTCTGATGTAATTTGCTGACTCTGAGGTCATTTCCTCTTGTACTATCATTTGTTACTTGGGAGAAGAGACTGACTCCCACCTGGCTATTGCCTCCTGTCAGTTAGTTGTAGAGAATGATAAGCCTCCTTTTCTCCAGGCTAAACAACCCCAGCTCCCTCAGCCCCTCGTCATAATCCTGGTGCTCCAGACACTTCCCAGCTCTGTTGCCCTTCTCTGGACACTCTCCAGCCCCTCAATGTCTTTCTTGTAGTGAGGGGCCCAGAACTGGGCATAGGATTTGAGGTGTGGCCTCACCAGTGCCAAGTAGAGGGGGCAATCAGTGCCCTGGCCCTGCTGGCCACACTATTGCTGATACAAGCCAGATGTTTTCGGCCACCTGGGCACACACTGGCTCATGTTCAGCTGCTGTTTACCAGCACCCACAGGTCCTTTTCTGCTGGGGCAGCTTTCCAGACTGTGGAGCTGCCTGGGGTTGTTGTGACCCAACTACTGGACCAAGCAACTTCACACCATTGGCCTTGGCCCACTGATCCAGCCTGTCCAGATTGCTCTGCAGAGCTGTCCTGGTCTCCACCAGATCAGGTCTGTGTCCTCTGCAAAATGACTGGGAGTGCACTCAATCCCCTCATCTAGCTAATGGATGCAGATATTAAACAGGATTGGCACAAGACCGCACCCTGAGGAACACGTTTCTGACTGGGCACCAGGTGGGTGTAACTCCATTCCCCACCACTTTCTGGGCTCAGCCATCCAGCCAGATTTTACCCAGCAAAACATGCACCTGGCCAAGCCATGAACAGCCAATTTCTGCAGGAGAATGCTGTGGGAAAGATTTTACTAAAGTCCAGGTAAACAACATTCACAGCCTTTCCCTCATCCACTGAGTGGGTCACCTGGTCAGAGAATATCAGGTTGGCCAGGCAGGACCTGCCTTTCACAAACCCATGCTGCCTGAGTCTGACCCCTGGTTGTCCTGCACATGCTGCATAATGGCACTCAAGATGATCTGCTCCATTATCTTCCCCAGCACAGTGGTCAGGCTGATGGCCCTTTAGTTCCTTGGATCCTCTTTCCATCCCTTCTCGTAGACGGGCTTCCCATGTTTAGGCTCCAGCCTACTGGGACCACCCTGTTTAGCCAGGACTGCTGGCAAATGATGGGAAGTGTCTTGGCAAGCTCTTCCACCAGCTCTTTCAGTACTCTTGGGCACTCTCTGCATAACCTCACAACATCCTTGTAGCTCTCCTACAAGAGAGAGAGAGAGCTCTCCAAGAGCTCTCCCTCTGCAGAGGGGCCTGCACTTAGTTTCACAGGTCAAAAACTCTCCTTTCTTTCCTGAGTTCCAGACAATGCTCTCTCTTCATCCAGGCTGGTCTTATTCCCTGATAACACATTGTTCAGCACATTGGGACAGCCTGCTCCTTCTCTTTCTCCTTTAAGATTTCCATCTTAAAGAATGTCCAGCCTTCCTGGACCCCTTCCAAGGGACTCTCTCTACTAGTGTCCTAAACAGGCCAGAGTCTCCCCTCTCAAACTCCAAGGTGACACTTCTGCTGATCCTCTCCTTATTTCTCCAGGAATCAAAAACTCTATCATCTCATGAATCTCATTCCCAAGAACGTTCCAACCACCACACCAGCCCTTCTCTGTTCACAAACAACAGATCCAGAGAGGCACCTCCCCTGGTTAGTTCCTTCACCAGCTGTGTCAGGAACTTAACTTCCATACACTCCAGAAACCCCTTGGACTGTTGCCTCTGACTTGCTGAACTTCCAGAAGATATATGGTAATCTGAAAGCCCCAATTTATAGAATATTTCATCTGCCTCTTCATCCTTTTTGGGTGGGCTATAACAGACTCCCACCAGAATATCTGCCTTTTTGGCATTACCCCTGATTGTGACACATAAACAGTCGACCCTATCATCACCATCATCAAGCCCTAGACAGTCAAAACACTCCCCCACATACAAGGCTACCCCACAACCTCCTCGCCTATCCCTTTTGGAGAATTAACAGCCATCCATTGCAGCACTCCAGTTGTCTGAGTCATCCCACCATGATTCTATGATCATGATTATATCATAGTTTTCCTGCTGCACAGTGGCTTCCATTTCTTCCATTTTGCTGTCTGCTTTGGTGTATATGTACTTCTGTAAAGTTATTGATCCTACCACAGTGTTGAGGGGAAAAACCTTAATTCCTACATGACCATTCTCAGGTGCTTCTATGGTTTCTAACACACCAATAAACTAAATGAAGCAAAAAAGTTGAATTCTAGGTAGTAAAAACATCTCTTTCCTAGAAAATAGTAACACTGACACTCCAGAAGAACAGACAAAATAGCTTTATTTTTTAACCGGGCAGCTGCAGCTGAAAGGAAAGGAGACAGTAAAAGCAAAATTCAGAAGGAGCACACTAAATGTACAATTTAATCATCTAAACAGGGCTATTTGCTGTTGTTTTAAGTTCCAAAAAGTATCATTTCTGCCCTTTAGCTTCCATCAAAGAGATATGGATCTGCCATCTGTGACAAATTTACAGCCTATGTGAATATTCTGGATAATAAAAACTGTCAATGGTACTAAGAGCCTACATATGAGCAACTGAATCCCATCCTGTACATCTACATCTCAGCTAGTCATCCTATGTTTCCTTTACAGTTATGAGGCACTCATAGAGAATAATTCATTTGAGCAATTTCAAGTGTCTAGTGTGGAATGAGATGAGTTGCTTCATACCGTACGCAACTAGGAGTTGCCAGTTTTCTTCACGGACTCTAGATGAAGTCCAGGGTTTCTCTTTTAAGCATCTCCACTGTAGATAATCAGACATTTAATCAGACAACTCTCATCCTCAATACAACATATCAAGCTCTTCTGACTTTTCAGAAAGTAGAAACACAGGATGGCAAACATCAGAGTTTCAGTCTGTTTTCATAACATAATCCACTAAACACCCCAAACCCCACAGCTAAAGACTTTGAGTGAAAGGGATCAAAAGCCTTGAACCCAGTGTATGCTACAGGGAGGAAAAGTGAACATTATATTTGCCACTAATATCATAGGCCCTTCCTGTGACAGAGAGTGCCATAGATGACAATATCCGGGTGACAGATATGGACCACAGGATGGTCAGGATGACAGGTGACAGGTTTTCATACTTTTATAAATTTGGTCCATTTGCATATTGGGGATTAATCCTCCAATTACAGCTTCAGGTAATGAAGTCATGTACCCCAAGTTTGCTCCCCCCCAACTCACTTTTGTTTACATTTCTTGGGTCCTGAGACAGTAAGGTGTCCTTAAATCTCAGGCCTAGAGAGGAGTTGTTTGACCAAAATGAGAGAGCAGTAGCTAACACTGTATATGGAGTTTAGAGTTATACACTAAAGAATTACAGGATTACAGATATATGAAAAATAGAGAAGCTAAAATCCTAAGGCATCATAGTGAAAATATTATAAAAACGACATACATTTCAATAAATGTTTCCAGTTATACCACGACTTGGGCATGCATCATTCATACACTGCAATGAAGGTGGTAATCAAAACTTTTAAACTGAAAGATGTCTTTCTTGCAATAGGGATGGCCACTGTCTGTCTGTAGAAATGTCCCATTTCAGAGAAAGAAGGTGAGAAAAGACCTATTCATCTCAACCCTTGCAGGCAGAGAGCTGAAGCCTGGATATACTTGTGTTATTCCACTACTATACAAATCAGGTACAACATCTTTCTGGTATTGAAACCATTTTTTCCTCTCCATGGGCATACGACTTAATTTGCATGAGGATGCTATATTTTCTTTATTTTCAGTCTGTCCCTTGTCCCTCTGACAAAGGGTTGGATGGCTATAAATGTTGTGGAAAATTCTCTAAACTGAAAGACACTTGCGTCATAGTAGTAAAAAACCAACCAACCAATCAAAACAAAACAAACAAAAACCCCCACCTTAAATTAAGTATCAAAAAAAAATTTTAATAAATAAAAATAAATAAGTAAATAATAAATTAGAAAGGAGTTGGGTTTCCAGATCAAAGACAGTATAGACTGGGATTGTAACCAGGGTAAAGCAAAAGACCTTAAAGATAAAAAAAATACAGAAACCTGCTATTAGCTCATAAGGCATAATCCACAG